>PVIJ01015869.1:0-34792 GCA_004024925.1 Scalopus aquaticus
CAAACAATCTCCTCCCTACTCTGTAACCTGACACCAAGAGCTGATGTTAGAGAACTCTACTTTTCTCTAACCTGACTGGAGGTAACCTGACCCGGGATACAGGCTCCTGCTGGAACTGTCTCCAACCACACCCTCCTCCACAAAGTGTCTGCATCTTGGCACACAGGAGGGCTACAGAAAGGAAAATAGAGCTCCCCCCCACCCCCTGCCGTGGCCCCACACCCAACTTCTAGGAGGTTGCACAGTGGCCCCCCCAGAACCTAGGTGGGCACCAACAGCTGCCCACAACCTCCACCCCTGCACCCCCTTGTGGAGAAGTGGGGCCCAAGCAGCAGAAAAGAAACTTAAGATCAGGAACTCTCGACACCTCCCCACCAGACATAACCACAGGGGCAGGGACAACCCCCAGGCAAACACTGAGGGGAAGAAGAAAAATAAAAAGGGGGGCAGAGAGAGAAAGAACAGAAAGACTACTAGCAACTATAAAACGACAGCAGCGACAGTAGGACAACAGCAACATCTGACACTGGAAAGGGGGGTTGAACCCTAGCAGGGGGCCTACCCAGAAACTCCAAAACCTAAAAGCAAAAGGACTACAAAACTCTCCCCAAGCTTACATCTACCCAATCCTTTTTCATTTTTTTTCTACTTTAATTTTTTTTATTATTACTATATATACATATATATATATACACATACACACACACACAAACATATATACACATAGATATGTGTACACACAGATATGTATACACACACACACACACACACACACACACACACACACACACACACATATATATATATATTTTTTTTTTTTTAACTACAAACCACCACCCCTTTTTCTACCCTAATTCCACCCGGAACTGGAAACACATTGGAGACACGCCACAAAACACAGAAATTCAACAGAGAAAAAAGAAAATCCGGGAGATACCCAGCCACAGCCAAGGCAACTCAGACACTAGAAAACAACAAACACTCCTCAGCAAGTAGAACCAAGAACCATGCTTGCCGACACCAACAGCACAGGAATGCAATGATCAGAGCAAAGCAGAAGGCCAACAACAGGAAGAAAAAAATTACAAATGACCCTCAAAACAATACACCACAGAAAGAAAATCCCTCTTCAGAACCCAATAATATGGACATAGAAGATTACATCTGCCTAACAGATAAAGAATTCAGAATTGCCATAATAAACACAATAATAGAATTAAATGAAAAGAACAAAGAACTGAGGAATATAAATAAAGAACTGAAAAACGAGATTGAATCCATAAAGAAGAAAATGAAGGAAATGGAGGATTTACAAACATTAGTAGAGAGCCATAAAAGTAGATTAAAACACATGCAGGAAAGAATAAGCACTCTGCAAGATAAAGTTACTGAAAGAACCAAGACAGAAAAGGAAAAAGAAAAACAAAGGAAGAAGATTGAGGAAAAGCTTCAGGAACTATCTGACACCATGAGAAAAGGAAACATCAGAATCATAGGAATCCCAGAAGGAGAAGAGAGAGACAAAGGAACAGAGAAACTTCTCAAGGAGATAATTGAAGAGAACTTTCCAAACATAAAAAAGGAAACAAAAATCAACATACAGGAAGCCAGAAGATCTCCAAATTATTACAATGAAAGGAAAAAAACAGCAAGACATATGATAGTAAAACAATCGCGAATTCAAGACAAGGAAAATATATTGAAAATGAAGAGGACAAACAAACAAATAACCTACAAAGGAAAGCCAATCAGGCTGACATCAGATTTCTCTGAAGAAACATTAAAGGCAAGAAGAGAATGGAGAGACATATGTAATATACTACATGCCAACAAATGTCAACCAAGAATACTCTACCCTGCAAAGCTCTCATTCCTCAATGAAGAAAAAACATGGACCTTCTCCGACAGAGATTACAGAAATTCATCACTATCAAACCCCCACTCCAAGAATACTAGAAGAAGTCATGAAGACAAAACCAACAGAAGAAAGACCAGGAAACACAGAATAAGGTAAGGACTAGAATCACAAAAAGGTAAAAAAAAATAAAAATAAAAAGGACAAATAGGGATAACAGTATATCAATATTAACTCTAAATGAAAATAGACTAAACACACCAGTTAAAAGATAAACCATAGCAGGATGGATCAAAAAACAGAACCAAACCTTCTGCTGTCTACAAGAAACACATTTAATTGAGAAAGAAAAAGAGAGATTAATAGTTAAAGGATGGAAAACAATCCTACAAGCAAATGGACCAAGAAAGAAGGCAGGAACAGCTATACTTATATCAGATAAAATAGACTTCAAACTGAAGAAGGTAAAAAAAGACAAAGCTGGTCACTTCGTGATGATAAAGGGAACAATAAAACAGGAGGATATAACAATCATCAACATATACTCCCCAAATGAAGGAGCACCAAAATATATCAGACAATTATTATCATCCCTGAAAACAGACATTAAAGAAAATACATACATAGTAGAAGAGTTCAACACCCCACTTTCTCTATTGGACAGATCAAGAAGACAAAAAGTAACCAAGGACATTAAAGCTCTAAATAAGGACCTAGACCACATGGGATTAACAGATATCTATCGATCACTTCACCACGGAAAAATTTAATACACATTTTTCTCAAGTGCACACGGAACAAACTCCAGGATCGATCACATATTAGGCCACAAAACAAACCTCAACAGATACACTAAGATCAAAATCGTACCAGCCTTCTTCTCTGATCATAAAGGAGTCAAATTGGAAATAAATCATATAAAGGAAAAAAGAAAGCTCCTTACCTCATGGAGACTGAAACCCACATTACTGGAAAACCAATGGATCAATGAAGAGATCAAAGAAGAAGTTTTTAAAAATCTAGAACTGAACGACAACGAGGACACAACTTTCCAGAACGTCTGGGACACAGCAAAAGCAGTAATAAGAGGAAAATATATAGCATTACAAGCTCACATCAAGAAACAAGAAACAGCCCAAAGAAACAATGTAATCTCATATCTCAAAGAACTAGAAAATGAACAACAAAAAACCCCAAAAGACAGTTTAAGAAAGGAAATAATAAAAATCAAAGCAGAACTAAATGAAATGGAAATAAACAATCCAGAAGATTAGCGAAACCAAAAGCTGGTTCTTTGAAAAAAAAAAACAAAATAGACAAATCACTAGCCAGGCTTACAAAGAAAAAACAAGAGAAAACACAAATAAATAGGATGATAAATGAAAAAGGAGAAATCACAACGGACAGAGCAAAAATAAGAAAAATAATCAGAGACTACTATAAACAGCTATACAGAAACAAGTATAACAACCTAGAGGATATGGACAGATTCCTAAAACTATACAATCACCCAAAACTAGACAAAGAAGATATAGAACACCTAAACAGAAAATCACAAGCAGTGAAATTGAAACAGTAATTAAAAACCTCCTCAAAAACAAAAGCCCAGGACCAGATGGTTTCACAAATGAATTCGACCAAACATTCAAAAACGAAATAGTCCCTATATTACACAAACTCTTTCAAAAAATCGAGAAGGAAGGAGTACTACCAAACACATTCTATGAAGCAAATATTATTTTAATACCAAAACCAGACAAAGACAATACAAAAAAAGAAAACTACAGACCAATCTCCCTAATGAATACTGATACAAAAATATTTAACAACATCTTGGCCAATAGGATCTAACAATGCATCCATAAGATAATACACCACGACCAAGTGGGATTTATTCCAGGGACACAAGGATGGTTCAACATCCGAAAATCAATCAGTGTAATCCAACAAAAAGAAAAATCAACAAAAAGAAAACAAAAAGAAAAATAAATAAAAAAGAACAACAAAAAGAAAAGAACAAAAAGAAAAATGAAGACCATGTGATCATATCAATAGATGCTGAGAAAGCATTTGACAAAGTACAACACCCATTTATGATAAAAGCCCTTGAAATCCTTGGGATAGAAGGAACACACCTCAACATAATAAAAGCCATATACGACAAACTCACAGCCAATATTATCCTCAACGGTGAGAAGCTGAAGGCCTTTCCCCTAAGATCAGGCACAAGGCAAGGATGTCCATTCTCATCATTACTTTTCAATATAATACTGGAAGTCCTAGCCAGAGCAATTACACACGAGAAAGACATTCAAGGGATCTAAATAGGAAAAGAAGAAATTAAACTGTCTCTATTTGCAGACGATATGATAATATATATACAAAACCCTAAAAACTCCATAGGAAAACTACTCACTAATAGACCAGTTCAGTAAAGTAGCAGGATACAAAATCAATTCACAAAAATCAGTAGACTTCCTGTATGCAAACACCCAATCTGAAGAAGAAATTAAGAAATCCATCCCCTTCAAAATCAAAACCAAAAAAATCAAATATCTGGGAATAAATCTAACAAAAGACATAAAGGACTTATATAAAGAAAACTACAAAACTCTGTTGAAAGAAATAGAAGAAGACACAAGAAGATGGAAAAGCATCCCCTGCTCATGGATTGGAGGGTTAACATTATCAAAATGGCAATCCTACCAAAAGCAATTTACAGATTCAATGCTATTCCAATAAAAATCTCAATGACATTCTTCAAAGAAATAGATCGACTACTGATGAAATTCATATGGAACCACAAAAAACCTCGCATCGCTAAAGCCCTACTAACTAAAAGGAAAGAAAATGGAGGAATTTCATGCTCTGATTTCAAACTATACTACAAAGCCATAATAATTAAAACAGCATGGTACTGGAACAAAAACAGACAGAAAGACCAATGGAACCAAATAGAATACCCAGAATTAAAGCCACATATCTATGAACAACTAATCTTTGACAAAGGAGCAAAGAAAATACAGTGGAATAAGGACAGTCTATTCAATAAATGGTGCTGGGAAGACTGGACAGCCACATGCAAAAAAATGAAGCTAGACTCCTACCTCACATCCTGCACAAAAGTCAACTCAAAATGGATAAAAGACCTGGATGTAAGACCTCAAACCATAAAACGTATAGAAGAAAATATAGGCAAAACTCTACACAACATACATCTCAGCAAAATCTTGAAAGACACATCCCTCAAAGCGAAGGAAGTGAAAGTCAAGATAAACAGATGGGATTATATCAAAATAAAAAGCTTCTGTACAGCAAAAGAGACATTAACCAAAACTAACAGACACCCTACCAACTGGGAAAAGATATTAGCACACAATACATCTGATAAAGGACTGATAACAAAAATTTACAAAGAACTCACACAACGCAACAAAAACAAAGCCAATAACCCAGTCAAAAAATGGGCAGAAGAGCTCAAAAGGCACTTCTCCAAAGAAGAAAAGCAAATGGCCAACAGATACATGAAAAAAATGCTCAACATCACTTATAATCAAGGAAATGCAAATCAAAGTCACTATGAGATACCACCTCACACCTGAGAGGATGGCACACATTAAAAATACAGGCATATATAAAAATATATGCTGGAAAGGATGTGGAGAAAAAGGAACTCTTCTATACCGCTGGTGGGAATGTGAACTGGTCCAACCACTATGGAAAGCTGTATGGCGATTTCTTAAACTGCTCAACATGGAGCTTCCATAGGACCCAGCAATCCCACTTTTGGGAATTTACCCAAAGGACACAAAAACACTAATCCGAAAGGATACATGCACCCGCATGTTCATTGCAGCACTGTTCACAATAGCAAAGGTATGGAAGCAACCCAGATGTCCAAAAATAGATGACTGGATCAAGAAGACGTGGTACATATACACAATGGAATACTATTCAGCATTCAAAGAAGATAAACACATGCAATTCGCAGCGACATGGATGGAATTAGAGGGAATCATACTCATGAAATATGCCAGAAAGAAAAAGAAAAATATCGAACGGTTTCACTTATAACAGGACTATAGGGAAACCAAATAGGAGAGAGACACTCAGCGGCGGGGCGGCGGGGTGGGGGGAGTGAAGGATAAGGGCACAAAATGGAATAGAAAAGAACACAAGGGACCATGGAGATGGATCACGGGTGAATTGGTGGTGGGCTACCCAAGGGGAATACAAAATATAAAAGACATAAATAACAATAAAAATATTAAAAAAAAGAAAGTTGAAGATGAATATATTCTGAGAGTCACAAAAGAATAGAAAGGGCCAATATACTTGCCTGGAGGCAACAGGAGTCAATCTGGGATATTCCGTGGGGACTTCCTTTATCTGTAGTTGCCTGTTCCCCTAAGGGAAATGGCTTCATTTCCAATAACCACAACTGACTGAGGTCCCTGAGGCTTATTACCACAAGGTAAAAACAAGGTATTATGAAGGACTCATAATTAGACTTTTGACTTTCTCTCCAAATGAGTTTAACATATACAGTCTCATAAATAGGTGAACATGACAGAATGAAAAAATATTGATCTTAGAATTATAAATTGTTTTCTATTCTGTGTTTCTTCCATGTGTTCCTCTAAATCCCTTGAACTTTTCCATTTTTTCTTAACTGCATAAGGCTAAGCTGCATAGACTTTACTTCTAGCCTCCCAGGCTCAAGGCTATGACTAGGGAGAGGCAAGCAGGGAGCCAAGGGTGCAGTTTGAGGAGGTCCTCCCTCTGAGGGCTGTGCAGGTGTCCCAAGCCCACCCTTGCTCATAACCAACACTGAAAACAATGGCCTCCTTAAAAACTGATCCCATGATGTCTCACTCTCCACACCCTAACCCCAGTGCTTGCCCAGGCCTTCAACTTCTGAGTTCTGTCAACAGGGAGTCTTGGTAGGAAACCAGAGAGTGGACAGTGAGGTCAGGTACTTCATCCATAGGTTCCTGCCCTTGGAAGCCACGGCGAGCTAGCTGGTGCCCCTGACAGGTCAGCACTGCAGCCATTGTCTCCTTCCACTTGCTCCTTAAAGACCGGACGTTATCAGCTGTCTTCTCTTAGCCCAGATTACTGTCCAGTCTTTTGTGTTTCCCCTACATCCACACATGGATAAACAGTCCTTCAATAATCTTATTCCGGTGTCATGTTCTCCCTATTGAGATCCTCACTAATACATGTCCCTTGTTCAGGTTTTGCCATTTGTAGCATCTATGAATTAATTTTTTTTAAGTCCTGTAATTATCTTGACACTATCCAGCTACATTGCATTGTACCATTTTACATTAAAAGTGCTAATTATATAAGTGGAAACATTTTTTAAAGACCTCATTTCTGCATCAGTATTTTGGCCTTAAAAATTAAGTTACCCTGGGCCTTCCCAATTCTAATGAGACCAAGATGTCCACAAAACTTCATCAAGCAGCAGTGATGGCATCATGATTAAGACAACTGGCTTTAGATTTAGATAGACTTAGATGCAAAGCCCAGTTCATCTCCTTCCTAGCTCTTCGAGCTTCCTGGGCATGTCACTTATTTTAGCAGCTATTGAAGCCCCAACTGGTGGCCCATTTTCTGGTCCTTCCAAATTTGAACTTTGCCTCTGAAAATATTTCCCATTTCTGCATCTAAGTCCAACCCCTATAATGTGGCCCCATTTGAGATAGCACCCCACTAGTGTTGCAAGATACACTTGGTCTTTTTGCTTTAAGTCAAAGCTCTTAGCTTCTAGGAAAAGCCTACATACCATCATCTTTCATATTTGTTAGCTCATACCTTCCCTTGCCAACTAGCAGCAAATTGTATACACCTGAGGGAAGCAGAGTTGGAGACCAACTCCACAGGGGCAGAATGTCTGAAACAACAAAACGTGAGTTATTTTTGAAATGTTTCCTTTTCAGGCCCTCCCACTCACTGTAATATCTGGCTGAGGTGTGAATGGCTGACTCCAGCAGGTATCAGTAACAGATGGAAGCAGCTAATTATGTCTCCTCCATGTGAGTAGAGATAAAGCTGTTAATTGCTAATGGTATACTTGTCCTGTTTCCCCACAGGGTGCTGGGGCAGAGGCCACTTCCCAAACCAAACATAAATATGGCCTGTGCCAATGACTGAAGACAAGTATGGAGAGCAGTTGGAGAATGGCGTCCCCAAGATTGTCAGTCCTCCTCTAGCGATGAGAAGATGCCATCAGCAGGCTCCAGCTCACCATTCCTTGAGCCAAGGAGGAAGACGGGGAAGGTTCAGCTAATGAAAGCTCAGCATGGAGGTAGTAAAGGGCTGCATCCCCACCAGGAAGTGACATCTGGTAATTGTATATAGTGTTTTGGGGGGGGCAAATTTAGCTCCTGAAAATCCATGTAATACTGAAGTCTCTAGGCCCCGGCTGACATGCACTGCCTTACTGGATGCTGAAACGTGCTGCCATCTAAAATTTCCTCCACCTTCCAAGCCTAAGATCATATCTAATGGTGGTCATAGGATTTTATCCACTCAGCATATCTTTCAGGGAGGCATTATTCCCACCCCCCAACCCCTACCCCTCTACTGGCCAATTTTTAGTAGGTTGGGGTTAAAGATGTGTCCTGATCATGCACCCCAGTGTGACAAGACACTCCATTCACACAGTCACAGTGATTGGCTCAGGATGGTCATGTCACATTAATTCATCCAATCAGAGGCATGCCCAAGAGGTCAGTTGGAATTCTTGAGAGAAAAACATTCTCTGGGATTACTATTCTTATAGAAAGTCACGACTCGCCTTTTCTCCCCCATGAGTGTGGATGTTATTGATACCTGTACCATCTCCCTTCGTTCCACCCGAGTTTACCGACAGCTGAGATAAGCAGTTCTCAGCCTTCCTCTTGCTCTCCTGGAAGGCTCTTGCTGGTACCCCAGGACCCTTCTCTGAAACTTTGAAGTGGGAGAGAGTTCTCAAGGAGCCTTCATCCCATGGGATGGGAAAACAGCAGATAAAGTCCTAGGGTCCCTGGTGGGGGGGTCTTCATGGTCCCCCCGGCGGGAGGGCTGAGCATGTCCTATGTCCTACATGGTCTCTAAATAGACCTGAAGCTGACTTGTCCCTCTGGTCAGTAGGTCACCTTTTAGTGCTTTTTTTTCCCCATTTCTGTCTCATCTTCCCCATTTCTTCATTCCCTCTCCCTGAGACCATCTTCTGTATTAGTTTTGTACCTCCAAGAAGCAGGTGCCAAGATAAAACGAAACACGTGAGAGCTGTATTGGGAGAAGCCTTTGTGAAGGGAAGACTGACGTGTATGTCTCCTGCTCTGAAAAAGAGAGGGAAGGAGGGGCTGGAAGAGTCACAGACTGCAGCACAATTCCAAAACCAGTTTGGCCAAGCCAGTGACAGTCCTTGAGTCAAAACCACCTGTCAGAGGAGGAGTGGGCAAGCCTGTATGGCCTTGCCATGCTCAGTCATTAAAGGGGAGCAGCCCATGGGAAGCATGGCTTTCATTTGAGTATGATGGCGGTTCCACAGGGTAATGGCAGGGCTATCAGTCAGTTATGTTTCCTGAAACTTAAGATAAGCAGTATATTTTCATGGTCACCACATCTACCAAATAAACTACCTGCACCAGCATCTGTTTGGGATAGTAGTGATGGTAGTGATGGTAGGGAAACCCAAACTATAATGATAAGAATGCTTGAGAATAAGCCATATATAAAAGAAAGCAAAGTCAAAGATCAGCCTTTGAGTACCTGAATTCAACCATTCCTGATGTCAGATGATCCACTGAATGTTGCCGTTAAATAAGTCATCACATTTCCTTTTTCCAGAATTGGGTTTTTGTCAAGTTCAACAAAAGGACTAAAACAGACATCCTAGATATCAATTTTGGCTAGTGTTGATCTGAACTTCATTTTCTTTCCTGGGAATTTAAAAGCCAGCCATTGTGAATATTTGTTTCCCTAAGCCTTTTTTATGATAATCCTTGACCTTCTCCCTTCTCCAGCCCCCAGAACATTATGGCAGAGATAGGCCTGGAAGCCCTGTCATTTATGTCTAGTTCAGTCCTTTTGTTGCATATGGCCTGCCTGGAGCTCTATGCAATAGATGCTAGTTGAACAGAATGAAATTCCTTAAATGTGACTCACCATGTATTGTTACTGACCCGGCACACATGGTCTACCTGAAAAGCTGCTAATTAATCCACTAATAATTCTAAGGCAATCAGGCTTCATTATTGTGGGTTCTGGTCTCATTTAAGAAGCATGCTGGATAGACAACTCTGGCCTGGCATCTAGAGCAGATAATTCCAGTCAATGAATTGTGGTGTCTCATGTAACCTCCATTCCTGGGGATTTTAGAAGGATCAGTTGATCCCTTTTTTGAACCAGTCTTCTATACTCAAAAACTCTGTGCCAAGAGTTTTTACTCCTTTAGCACTTCCGTACCTGATTCTCCCCAGCCAACTTCTTGTGCAATCTCATGGAAATCCTAAGGGCTGTGTGTTTCAGCTCTTTACCACCAACTACAGAATCTGAAGGCAAAGAGTTCTGTGCAAAAGAAAACACCCTTTGGATACAAAAGTTATTTACCGCTCAAAATAAGTGATCCTTATTTTTCAACAATGGGGTAAATTTAAAGGCATGTGCCTCAAAGCAGAATGACAGTGTACAAAGAGTATGTGGCCTCTGCCTTATCATTCAAGCTGGGCACTTGGGCAAATGTACCCTGATTTCTCATAACCATAAGCTATTTTCATTTCCTGGTCCCCCTGCAGTCTAAGTCCACTTGCTAAGAGCAGTCATCATTATTTTTTTTTTAGGAAGTCCTATGTAAATTTACAGGGACTCTATTATTGTAGTATTAACCAATGAGGCAGATTATGTGTGGATGTTACAAGCAAAGGAAGAAAGTAGGGATATTTTTCTCATGTGTTTTGATGGCTACCATATAAAATCCCTACTGAAGCCTCCTTTTACGAGTTGATTTTTTTTTCTTTTTTTTTTTCTTTTGAGTTGATTTTTTTTTTTCATTGACCAAGGTGATTGTGCCCAAGCTTACTAAACCAGAGAAGTTAGCTGCATATCCAGAACCAGTCCTTGAAGCTGGCTGCATCCCCACACTGTGGGGTTGCTGGTTTCCAAGTCTCTTGAATTACTTCCTTTTTTTAAGTTTCCTAATGCTGTGAAGAGAACACCACTGTGCTCAAGTCAACAACCCACACAATACTGTGGATATATTTCATAAGTTAAAAGCAATGTAGTAATTTAGAGACAAGGATAAAGCCATGGATGGATAGACACTTATCCCACCATACTCAGGAGATTAAACTATGTGACATATTGAAACAGAAAGAAGAAAGCTTAGAAACACATGGAAATTGTATTAAAGGTATTGGCAGAGGAAATTAGGGAATATTTCCTCCCAAAAGGGCCTTCATTTTCTTACAGAGAGCAGGGTATACAGTGCAAAGCATGAGGTAAACTGTCAAAGTGGCCACCAGCGTGGCTTGAGGGAAGAATTACCCACAAACAAGGGGATGGCTTACTGGGAATCACTGAAGGTCCAGTTGGGGGTTAGACCATAAACATAGTAGGGTAACTGCTCTCAGGAAGGAGTAGAAAATCCTGATGGTTGGACTGATCAAGGATAAGTAAGAACAATCCTTTCATCAATATCTTAGATTCTATCTCTGCTCTTTCTCCAATCCATCAAACACCATAAACTTGCCAGAAGTTGAACTATATCTGCAATTGTAGTTAAAACATACTGTAACTTAACCCTAGCACTGAAACTAGCTGTGTTATGTTCTCCAACCATTTTGGTTGGCAAGAAGTTTGGCAAAAATAAATTAAAATTTTTAAATTACCCAAGTGAAACAAACTCATTGCAGAAAATGTAGCTGACTGGGTAAAACAAGATTAAACCAATTCTGACCACATCAAACAAATCTGACAGGGTAAAACCAGTTCTGACCAGAAAAAAAAAAATGGTTCAAAACAGTTCTGTCCAGATAAAATCATTCTAAATAGGTTCTGAATGGAAGAATTTGACACAAACTAGTTTTGACTAGGGGGAAAAAAAAACTCAAACCAGTTCTGACTGGTTAAAACAGGAAAAAAACAGATCAAATCAGTTCTGACTGTCTCAAATTGGCTCTGACCAGATAAAACCTGATCAAACCAGTTCTGCCCAGATAAAAACCAGTTCTGATTGGCTCTAACCAGTTCTGACCAGCTAAATTGATTTTGGCCAGTTAAAACCTGTTCTGACTAGAGAAAAAAAAAAGTTCAAGTTGTTCTTGCCTAAATAAAACCAGCTCAAACCAGTTCTGACCTATTTTGACCAGATAAAACCAGATCAAACCAGTTCTGACCAGCTCTAACTGGTTCTAACCAGCTCAAACTGGTTTTGACCAGGAATACTGCTTCAAACCAGTTCTTACTGGTCTAACTGGTCCTGACCAGCTCTAACTGGTTAAAGCCAGTTCTGGCCAGGAAAAAAAAAAACAGTTCTGACTGAATAGATACAGTTCAAACCAATTCTGAACAGTTCTGATCAGATTAATTGGTTCCCATTGTTTGAACTTCATAAAACCAGCTCAAAATGGTGCTGGCCATATAAAACTGGTTCAGACTGGTTCTGATTTGATAAAACCTGATCAAAATCCTCCCACCTATCACCATCTCTTAGCAAAGTGATTGATACAAAGAAAGACTCAGCTCAGCGTTTGTTGAATTAACATTTCCAAAGAAGTACAAACACAAGAGGGAACAGAAAAGAAAACATTACTTTCAAATAAAAAAGAGACTTGAGACCTGAGCACTGGAAGGGAGGGAGGGCATATAAACATAAATTAAGACTGAAGAATTTCCTAAAAGCACAAATAGTGAGCTGTCCAATTGAAAGAGGTTGTGAAAGGCCGAGAGAGGGAGACTTATTTTACTTACCTTAATGCAAGCCCTGGGCAGAGTAAAGAAAATTGCTTGGATGCTGAGGAGAAGGTGCAATTCTAGTAACAAAGTGAAAGAAATCTGTCTTTGAAACAAGGATCCAGAGTGAAAGAAGAGTTAAAATATTTATAAGGATAAAAGCAAATGTTACATTATACACTAACCAACAGGCCATGCAGCCTTTGAGCAAATCTCTGGAGTGAGGCTTTTGAAGTTCCCTCTGAAGAGGCAGAGTGTGTACATCTACGAGCTGATACACAATCTCTCTCCCCCACAAAACTGAAAACTCTCCTCTATCATTGTACATATTTGTCCTTGCTATATCCAGCAAAGCCTTTTTCTGCTGAGTTAAAAAAAAAAAAAGGAAAAGAAAAGAAAGAAAAAAAGAATAGGAAAGAGAAATCCTATTTAACCAACTTTCAGAGGTTATCTCCTGATAATTGAGCTTGAAACGAGGCAAGCTGCCTCCTCTTTGCCAAGGTCATGGATAACTCTTGGCTAGATATCAGGCAAGGGAGCCGAAGTGCAAGGCAGGGTAAGTGGCTTTCCTCAATCATGGCTGCTTCTGAACCATTTTAAAGAGAATGCTTTCCTTGTGGAATGCTTAATAATCTTCAGAGCCAAGGGGATGACAGCTAAGATTACAAACTCTAAAAAGAATCCAAGAAAAACCAGCCTGCCCCAGCCCTAGTGATTCTGTAACCATTAATCGCGGAGACACTACCTGGGGAAGGCTGGCGCTCTTGTATCTTTATATACAACAAAAAGAGAAAAGCAGGCCCTGGAGTCGTTTATTGGCAGGAGGAATGCATGTAAATGAGGCAGATCTATGGTAAAATTGTAGGGCCAGTCCAATGAACTGGCACCTTCCATGCAGCACAGCCCTCATCCCCCACTCACTGATGGGTTAGCATACCAAAAAAAAAAAAAAAAAAAAAAAGATGTTTCATCAATTTACAGAAGTAGCAAGGACATTTATATATTTTATGTTATTTTATTCTCACAATGACACTGTCAGATAAGTCTGATTATTTTCATTTTCTCGTTGAGAGAAGTTGAGAAAATTAAGTCTCAGAAAGGTTACCTGCAATCAAGAAGAAGAGTGCCTAGATCTGAACACATAAGAGACATAGCTTATCTGGCCACACTATACGGCGTAGATCCTGGGTGAGGTAATAGGGATACAAAAGCAAAAAGATACCATTATAAAGCCTCAGGGAACTTAACAGTCTGGAAGAGAAATGGTCACACAAAGAATTATATCACAATGTAGAATATTGAGTTAAAATTGAGGTCAGTGCTAAGTATAGAGAATGAGCCTTTCTTCTGGGGTGGGATCCCAACACGATGATGAAATGAGATGCCTCCTAAAGTGTTTCTACCTAATTGTTGTGTGCTAACCTCAATTTCAGATATTTTAGTCAAATATATACAAATACAAAGGAAAATGAGAGTGCCTAACATTTATTGAGGACTGACTATGAACAGATGCACATGCAAAGGTAGAGCAAAAAAGAGAGAGAGAAAAAGGGTCAGCTACCATTTCATGTAAGCAAGGCTCTGGAGTCGTCACTGCTAAGAGAGAGAGGGGAGCACAGCATTCGGGAGTGAGCACACCCACTGTACCAGCCACCTGATCAAATGTATGGAGAGAATGAATATGATTGTACCCACTCTTCTTTGAAGACTGGAGAGCATAAGAAAATAACAGGCCTGGAAGAGCACTCTCCATTTTCTAAAGTACCCCAAAATGGAATTGAAAGAGGTTCTGTGTTTGGAAAGTGAGACATTCAGGATAGCTGACATGTTGAGAATTGTGAAAATTAAGAAGTGGTGGCAGGAGACAAACCTTCAGCAGTAAAGCAGTCCCAGGGAAGCATATGGCCCCCATACTTCCCTTTTTTCCTGCCACAGATCTGCAAATTCACTATCTCAAAGAAATAATGACCTCAGATATAGCCCTTGCTCCCCATAAAGGGTAGCCACCTCATGTAAAGTTTGTTCCCAATAATTAAAGGGAAATGGCAGAAGATGAACAGAATAAAAACAAGATTTACTCACCTCACTGGCTTTCCCCAACTTCAGCTGAGCCTTACTCCCCTACTGTGACCTCCTAGTCTTGTTTATTTCCTGTCCTTCCTCCCACCCAAATATGTTTCCTCAATTTATGTGGAGCAGTGTGGATTCTAGGGTAAAGTGATTCATTTTGCAACGCTATGAGACTATAAGAACTTATTCAACCTCTTTGAGCCTATGGGTCCTCATCTATAAAAGGAAATTGTTTCAGTCAATTTTTCCTGTAGCCTCAATAAAATACCTCAAAACATAGTGGCTTAAAGCAACAACCACTTCTTAATTTATGGTTATAAGTTGGCAACTGGAGTTAAGCTCATTTGGGCAATTCTTCTGGTCTTAGAGGAGCACACTCCTCTAAGGAACTCACATCTGGGGCCAGCTGCAAGACTGGCTTGCTGTTAGGAAATCCAGGGGAATGGGTTATGAATGCCTCATCCTCCAGCAGGCTGACCTAGCTGTTTTAATGGCAGCTCAGGCATCCAAAAGGAGCAAAAGACAAGTCCTAATGTATAAGTATTTTTCAGGGCTCTGCTTACATCCAGTCTGCTAGTGTGCACATGGTGAAGACAGCCCCATGGCCAGTGCCAGAGTCAGTGTGAGACGGCACTACCAACGGGAATGCATACGGGGCAAATACAAAAAGGTCCTGAGACAGAAACAAATTTGAGCCATTACTGAAATGAGTCCACTATCAGGAAGCTTACAGGATCTTATAAGGAACAAATAACAAAATGCATGAGAAAAATTTTAAGCACAGTGTCTGGCATTTAGTAAAGGCTCAACAAATGTTACCAAACATTGCAGTTATTGTTAGGGTGATGAGTTATTGTTGCTTAAACTTCCTTAAATGAAAGAGGATTTCCATGCCACTCTACTGAAGGAAACAGTTCTAGAAAAATAACTTCCTTTTAGGCTCACCCCCTACTCAGTGCCATAAAAGGAATGATTTATCTAGTTGGCAAGTCTCATTTCTCTATCCAGAGGTTCTCAGATGAGGTGGACTTTCTCATGTAATACTTAAAATAACTCCATGAACTCGGTACTACCATTTCACAAATGAAGTTCTGGAGGATTAATTCACTTGTGCAAAGTCCCAGTCAACAAAGAGATCTGCATCAGAACCAGACTCCAAAGCCAGTACCTGCTGGTTCTTAAATGCACCACTCTTCAGTGCCAACTAATGGATTTGGAGAACCAGGTGCCTCCTCCTCCACACACACAGCCCACCAATCTATGGGGACAGTGAATTAATTGCCAGCCTCTCACTTAATATGGTAAAACCTTAAGAATGTTAAGACTTCTCTGAGATATCATACATGAAGAGACATCAACTTTGTTGGTTGCTGCTATCAAGCAATAATTAAAGACCCATAACCCTGAGGAGATCCAGGACCTCTTTCAGGGAATGGAGATCTCCTTAGATGCCTTAGAAAATCTTCATGTGAAGCCTGACTTAGTAGCTTTGAATAATGTACAAATACATTTAGCAATTCTTTAAAGTCCTCCATTTCTAGTATGACCTGACCCAGTTATGGGGGTTTATGGAGCAGGGTTGATGACCAGGTATGTACCTGCAAAAAGCTATATGGACACTCACGGACCATTCGGCTGTGTCTGGGTCATAGCACAAAAACGTGAGGGGAGAGAAAAGGTCATTTAATAGGGCAATTGTACTCTCAGTTTCATCGGTTCAATAATTTTCTCAGCATTCTCAAGAAACTAATATTCCCCAGCTTGCTCTCTGCGCTGAACTTTTTCGGAAGCTCTGACCTCTCAGCTGTTTCTTGGAGATTGCAGGTGAACCTCACTTATTCTTACCATCTCCCCAGGAGCCTCTAAATTCTCCTTGATCCTCTAGAACTGCGTCAACAAAGACGAAGCACTGCTTTCAAAGTAGACTGTCTGGGTGGGAATGAGCCCTGTTGAGGTGACTCTGGAGAAATTACTCAAATTCTCTGAGCTATAGTTTCTTCATTTATCAAACAGGAAATGAATAACACCAATATCATGAGCTAATTTGAGAATAAAATTGATTTAGTACATATTAAAGTGTTTTATGATGCACAGAATGTAAAAAGGGCTATTGCTATTTCTTAAGAAGGTATAGCTTTTGGTGTCATTTGTTAAGCCTAAGTTCCATGAGTTGGTAACGAATATGTATGCATTATATGCATTGCATGCACTATCTCATCTAATCCTCACAAGCAATCCTACGCATGTGCCCCATAATTGGCCATAATAGAGTTAAGGAAACTAAGCCCTAAAAAGGTTGAGTAATTGTCCCAAGCCAGTAGATGGCAAAACCAGTACTTAAACCCAGGTTTATCTTAATCCAAATGCATATTCTTACACTATAATAGAGTTTCTGGTTTTCTACAAAACAGATGAGAGAGTGAAAAAACAAAATTATCAGTCTTGAGATTACTTTTTTTCTATTGGGTTTTAGAAACTGATCTATGGTGATGTAGACAGTTAATGTGTACAGTCCATTAAACTGCAAAATTGTAATTCTCACAATAACTCTATGAGCTAAATATTTTATTCTCTTTTGACAAGCACAAAATCGAGGCTCAGGCACTTAAAGGCTGTGCCTCCAAATCACAGAGCTAGTAAATAAAAGAACCTAGGTTTACACCCAAGAGTGTTAGTGTTGTAAACCCATGTTACCTCAAAAAAATTTTAAAATAGGTATTGCATTGAATCTATAAATGGCTTCAGATAATATGAATATTTTGAGGATATTCTTTCAATCTATGAATGAGACACCTTTTGATTTATGTGTGTCTTCAATTTTTTTCATCATTGACTTATAGTTTTCAGTGTCCAGATCTTTCACTTCCTTGATTAAATTTATTCCTAAGTATTTAATTGTTTTTTATGCTATTGTCAATGGGATGGTTTTCTTTATTTCTTTTTCAGATAAATTTTTGTAAATGTGTAGAAAGCAGCTAATTTGTATGTTGATTTTGTATCCTGTATATTTACTGAATTCATTTATTAGTTCTAAGAGTTTTTAGTGGGGTCTCTAGGATTTTCTACATATAAAATTATGTCACCTGCAAACAGAGACAATTTTACTTGTTCCTTTTCCAATTTGGATACCCTTTATTTATTTTTCTTGCCTATTTGCACGTTAGGACTTCCAAAATTATGTTACATAGGAATGGTGAGAGTGCACCATTGTCTTGTTCCTAACCTTAAAAAATATCAATCTTTCACCACTGAGTATAATGTCAGCTGTGGGTTTGTCATATATGACCTGTATTATTAAAGATTGAGGTATACCAACCTCAACATAGAGGGGTAAGGAAAAAAATCCATGAAAATGATGTCTGAGTTATAAATAGATGTTAAACAGATAGTAGCTTTTCAGGCAATGGAAAGCATATGCCAGGGAGAAGTGTGGTTCATAAATTAAGAAGTGAAAGTGATTACTGGAAAGCCAGATTATAGAAAAAGGTAACACAGAAAGTTAGGTCAAAGAATAAATAAGGGATATAGCACAGATTTGCTCTGCAAGCCATGCCAAGATCTAACTTCATCTGAAACCCCTTTGGAGAACTATCCAGACATTCTAAGAAAGAGGTAACAAAACAGGGTGCTGACTGACTTACTGATATTTTAGAAAAATCACTGTGGCTGGTCTGAGGATGAATGGACTGGTGTAGGGGAAAGACTAGAAACAATAAAACCAATTAGTATTATTTGCAACAATCCAGCTGAGGACTGATGGTGACCTGTAATTGGTAGTAAGGATGGAAAAATAGATGAATTTCTGGGGTACACAGGAAACAGCACTAACAGTGCTTAGCAATTAATGAGCTAAACTGGTGACATTCTCATCTCTGCAACTGTCCCAATATTTGTACTCGGCAAATGAGTAGAGCTCAGACCTGCCAGATCTTACCCAAAATTTGAACAGCTACCAGAATATGGGTGTTGGACTTCAACTCTGAGGATCCTTCAAAAAGGTGAGTTTTGACTGTTGAGCATCTTTTCCACAAATATCCTGGCAAGTTTCCTAACAAAAGGGCCAGAAAAAAAAAATTATATAATGGGAGCAAGGTCTCCATACAGGGATGACAGCTGACACATTTGCACTGTTGTAGCAACAGGGCCAGCAATGGCCCATAGCAAACTCCTTGAGAACGGAATTGGCTAAATTAGACTCCTGACAGCTTCAAACTCAGAGGCAGTGGCTGAATCTCAAACAGAAGAGGGAGAATTGTCTAAATGCTTCAATTCTGATAATTGAAGCAATCGCACATTTTACATGCCAGCTTCCTGACAGGATAACCAGTTGAGCTGAATGTGGGAATTCAATTATGTATCTTCTGTCTGCATCTTTGAAAGAAAACCACCGGACTGGCCTGTCAAATATCCAGCCTGTTTGCCTGTTGGAAATTGTTATCTCCTCCTGACACAGGAAATATCTATGCAGAAGAGAAACCTATTATATTTTACAAAACTAATATAACCCTATCCCAAAACTTGACAAAGAAAGCAAAGAAAAAGAAAGCTACCATTTCACTTATGAATATAAATACAAAGCTCTTAAATTAAATATAAGCATATGAATATGGTAGTGTAATACTATAGGCTTTTCCATTAAAAACTGAAACGTAGTATGCTCACGATGACCCTAATTATTTAACATTACTCTGAAATGTTTGACCAATGCAATAAGACAAGAAACATAAATAAATTAAGGATGTAATTGTTGAAAATGTAGTAGCAACATTTCTCACTATTTGCACATATTTGCACATACCCGAACCTAAGCAAATGAACTGAAAAAAAAAAAAATCAGAGTACCCATGAGAGTTCATTAATTCTTCTCCTGGGAATTTCATCTAAAGAAGCCGTCAGAGAGTCAATGATTTAAGATTTAGTCTCATCCTAAAATTATATTAGTGGAAAAAATTAAAATAATCCAAATATCTAACAATAAGGTCTTGATCCAAATGGCAAAATATACAACCATTAAAACTTATATTTTAAGCAATATTTAATGACATAAAAAAATGTTCACTCATCATAAGAATAAGAATAAAATACAAACCTAAGTATAGGTTTTTTAATAAACTGAATAATATGTATAACACATTTATGTAGAAAATATATTGGAAAGAAGGTATATAAAACTTGCATTTCACTTGTCACTGGGTAGGGTTTTTCCAACTTTGGCGGGATTTATATGAATCAGTCTTTATGAATATACTATTAAATGCACTATAAAAATTTGGGCAACTAGACAAGATGATTTCAAAGGTCCCTGCCAATCCATTTCCAGCATAAATATCACAATTCTCTATGAAAATTTGACACTTTAAAACAGAAAAGGAACTGTAATGTTATTGTATTCCATCAACATGAACTGCTACAAAATGATAGCAACTAGTTTTACTCAGAGATTTTGGAGAGCTGGCCTTCCAGGGCACAGACCTTAATCTGCAACTTTACCAGCCAATAAAGGTATTTTTGCTTTTCTCACCCTAGCTAGAGCCCAACTGTTTACCCAACCCCTTGGCTGCCACGATTGCTTTCTCCCCTGGGCCCTTCTGGCCAACCCTTTTCAAAACTCCATGGCACAAAACCACACAGCTTATCCATCAGCATCATTATATCAAGAGCAGCATGGATTTCTGGCTTGGATTACCCCCCCACCCCAGACAGCTAGATTGGCATGGATCCTCTCTTTCCTTGTCTAATTTTTTTTCAAAAATCTAACCAAATTAGATATTTTTAGATATTTGGATGTATTATGCATTTCCTTGCTCCAAAGAGTGATTTATCCTATGAGGGTGAGGGCAAGGGAAAAACAGCCATCCACTAACCTTGAGCCTCACCAATTTCTGCTGTACCAGGTGTCTGTCAGTTTCCAAGGTTTGAATATGCATACACTTAGAAAACTAATTGCTAAGAGACCCGTATCAGTCCCTATGTCAGTAGTGACATCAGAAATCTGAATGCTATCACCACCTCAAAACAAAAAAAGAGGCAATTGTTAACTACTAGAAAAATAAAAAGAAAGGAACTACAATCACAGGACAACTTGTGATTCACCTGAGAACAGTATTTTCATAATTG
Source organism: Scalopus aquaticus (assembly GCA_004024925.1). Classification (NCBI taxonomy): domain Eukaryota; kingdom Metazoa; phylum Chordata; class Mammalia; order Eulipotyphla; family Talpidae; genus Scalopus; species Scalopus aquaticus. The sequence goes on from PVIJ01015869.1 coordinate 20,987, forward strand.
TAATAATGTACAAAAAAATTAACATTAAGTTTTGATATAAATATATTGAGAGAGTAAGGGAAGGGAAAGAAAGGCAATAGGGTAAGAATTGGAATGATATAAGAAAGCTAAATTTTCCTGCCCCACTGTAGGACATCAAAGACAATTTTTTTAAATAAATATGTTATTTATTTACTTTTGTTATTCATGTTTTTTACATTATTGTGTGTTCCCCATAGGTTACCCATCACCTGTTCACCAGTGAAGCCATCATCATAGTCCCTTGTGCTCCCCTCTTCCCCCCCTCTTGAGCCCTTACCCTCCCTCCTCCCCTGCTGAATGTCGCATTCTTATTTGGTTCCCCTATATTCCTGTTATAAGTGAAACCATTTGATATTTTTCTCTTTCTTACTGGCTTATTTCACTGATCATGATCCCTTCTAGTTCCATCCACGTTGCTGTGAATTGCATGTGTTTGTCTTTTTTGAATGCTGAATAGTATTCCACTGTGTATATGTACCACATCTTCTTGATCCAGTCATCTATTTTTGGGCATCTGGGTTGTTTCCATAGCTTAGCTATTGTAAACAGTGCTACAATAAACATGCAGGTGCATGTATCCTTTTGGACTAGTGTTTTTGTGTCCTTTGGGTAGATTCCCAGAAGTGGTATTGCCGGCTCATATGGAAGCTCCATTTCTAACAGTTTGAGGAAATGCCACACAGCTTTCCATAGTGGTTGGACCAATTTGCATTCCCACCAGCAGTGTAGGAGTGTTCCTTTTTCTCCACATCCTCACCAACATTTTTGTTGCCTGTTTTTTTAATGTGAGCCATTCTCACTGGCATGAGGTGGTATTTCATTGTGGTTTTAATTTGCATTTCCCTGATTATAAGTGATGTCGAACATTTTTTCATATACCTGTTGGCCATTTGGTTTTCTTCTTTGGAGAAGTGTCTTTTAAGCTCTCCTGCCCATTTTTTGACTGGATTGTTGACTTTGTTTTTGTTGAGTTGTGTGAGCTCTTTGTAGATTTCTGTTATCAGTCCTTTATAGGTTGTATTGTGTGCAAAGATCTTCTCCCAATTAGTAGGGTGTCTGTTTGTTTTGGTTATTGTCTCTTTTGCTGTACAGAAGATTTTTAGCTTGATGTAGTCCCAGCTGTTTATCTTTTCTTTTACTTCCTTTGCTATGAGGGAAGTGTTTTTAAAGATTTTCCTGCGATGTATGTTACGTAGAGTTTTGCCTTTATTTTCTTCTATAAATTTTATAGTTTGAGGTCTTAACTCCAGGTCGTTTATCCATTTTAAGTTGGTTTTTGTGCATGGTGTGAGGTAGTAGTCTAGCTTCATTTTTTTGCATGTAGCAGTCCAGTGTTCCCAACACCATTTATTGAACAAGCTAATCTTGTTCCATTGCATATTCTTTGCTCCTTTATTGAAGATTAGTTGTCCATAAATATGTGGATTTATTTCTGGGTTTTCTATTTGATTCCATTGGTCTGTGTGTCTGTTTTTGCTCCAGTACCATGCTGTTTTAACTATTATGGCTTTGTAGTATAGTTTGAAATCAGGGCGTGTTATCCCTCCATTCATCTTCTTTTTAGTCAGGAGAGCTTTAGCTATTCGAGGTTTTTTGTGGTTCCATATGAATTTCATCAATATTCGTTATATTTCTTTGAAGAATGTCATTGAGATTTTTATCGGAATAGCATTGAATCTGTAGATTGCTTTTGGTAGGATGGTCATTTTGATAATGTTAATTCTTCCAATCCATGAGCAGGGGATGTCTTTCCATTTTTTTGTGTCCTCCTCTATTTCTTTTAACAGTGTCTTGTAGTTTTCTTTGTATAAGTCCTTTACCTCTTTTGTTAGGTTTATTCCCAGGTACTTGATTTTTTTTGGTTTCAATTTTGAAGGGGTTAATTCTCTTAATTTCTTCTTCTTCAGACTGACTGTTTGCATATACAAAGGCTACTGATTTTTGTGCATTGATTTTGTATCCTGCTACGTTACTGAATTGGTCTGTAGTTTTCACATACATAATTTTAAGTCATGTAATACTACAAATATTTTAATAAAGGATGTTAGTCACTGCTTAACTCGACCTTACCTTTGAGTCCCACTCATAAGAGGCAGCCACTTTCAACTCTTAGCGCCCCTAATACTTACTTTCCTTTTGGTAAACTATGTTCTTATACTGTCATTTCTTGATTTTTTTAAAAAGAATTTAAATTTTTAAAAATTGTCTTTGAATCACACTTGGCATTTGGCAAGAAAAATGATTTTGTTTTGAGATGTCAAATTTTAGATGTCCATGAACAACCAATTTTAGAAATATTCTACTACCATATGCACACTTTATCCATGGTCACTGGGATCCCAGAAAAATACTAAAAAGGACAATCTTCCAAGATTCTACTGGTCATGTAGTAGGTTCCATGACATAGAAGACAGTTAAAATTCTGTGTCAGATTGGAGGCATCTCCATAAAAGGGGGAGGTACCATGTTCTCGGCTCCAATTTACATGCAGCTGCCTTGGCTAGCTACTGGAACTAAGGGGCAGAATTGAGCAGCCAGGTGAAGCTTTATAATATGGAAGGCAGATGGGCTCAGGGGGAGACACATGGAAAATAAGGACATGCACGCTTCTCAGTTTTGGACTTGCACAGGGACTTGGGGGACTTGAAGGAGACACCTAGAGGAGAGACATGTAGAGATATCTGGATGAGAGACACATGGGGTGGCTTACAATGGCAGCTGTTATCTTGATTCATACTATGATTTTTGTCCCACCTTTCTGGGACCTGCTTCAAAACCCCTTTCCTATGGTTCATTGCCAGAAGGCACCTTAGACTTGTGGAAAGTTTTCAGGCCTCAGTGGTCCTGCTTTGGGCCAACCCTGTTTACCATGAGGGATGGATCATTTGGGATGTTTTATCTGAATTATCCTTACTTTCCTCTTCTCTATATTCTATTAAACATAGAATTTATTCCATTAAAGCTCTTTCACACTAAGAGTCTCCTTTGTTTTTGTGCACACGGATGACTGGACCCATTTAGAGCAAGCAAGTTTGGGGCAGGGTGGGAGAAGCTGGGTAACTCTTGGTTGCATGCAAACAAAAGGAAGGCTCTCACAAACACTTAATCACTTCCAAATTCGCAGTAACTTCCCAAGCTCCCATTCTACTCTTATGTCACTATTTGAACAGTGACCGAAGAGTGGATGTGTTTGGGGGAGTTTGCAAACTTTGACTTTTGCCCTAAGAGTTTTAAATATCTCATCCTCTAGCATTTCAAAAGACTACTAGCCAGGCAACCTACAAGTTCCAAAATTCTTGATCTTATATGCTATGCTGGGGAAAGCTGGTATTTTTCTATCTTTCTTATTTTTGTCTATGACCTTCTTCAGTGTCTTCTTTAAACATTGATGTTCTGCTTTTCTTTTCTCCTTGGGCAATTTTATCTAGTCCCTACCTTTGAGATGAGAAAATCAAAGAAATGAAAAGGAATCAACCCTGGAATTAGCTTCTCTTTCCAACCACATGAAGGAAAGAATAGAAAAGGAGGGTATCATAACCACGTATTGTCAGTTTAATGTACCATGAGCATGCTCACCAGTATACACAACCTATATTCTTCTGACCAGTCAGATTAGTATCTATCCTTCATCATGGAAAGAATTAGGGAAGGGATGCTGGAAGGAACTAGTTAGGCAAGATAACCAGAATGCTGACTTAACTTAAAAATAACAAGCTAAGGGATGTGGTATAAAACTGGTAGAAGTTGCTACTTGCTAAAAAGTACCTATTACTCCCTTCCCATATTAGTAAAAAGCAGAACCTGATTTTATTTTGTGTGGCAATGCCTTTATAAAAGACTACTTTGTTTCACCTCTCTTAAGGCTATATATGATCATTTGATTGAGTTATGTCAATAAAGCATAAATGGAAGTGTCTGTTAGACTTCCAGGAAGGATACGTGAGGAAAGCTACCTCAGCTGGGACATCCACATCTACCCACCCACTCTCTTCCTCCTTCCTGCCCAAAATACTGACTGATGATTAGAGATCCAACAAGTGTATTTGACCATAAGTCAGCCTTGGTGATAAAAGTCACATATTGGAAAGATAAAAGAAGAACTAGATTAATGATGAAGAAACCTCTCCAAATTTGAGTATTGGCCCCCAGAATTCTTTTACATGGGAGAGAAATAAGCTCTTTTTAAATCCGTTCTAATTCTCATTTCTTGATACATCAGCCATACCTAATCCCAGTTGACAGAGAAATTATATAAAGTGTATGTTTATTTCAGCTCTAAGTGTCCCTAAAGGAATTATATTTCCTTTAAGAAATATATTTCTAAATAAATCTTCCTGGCAGACTCCTAACATGTCAACTAAAGTACGCTGCTAAGAAAAACTACCATAGAAATATAAAATGGATAAACAATCTCCTCTATGAATACTAATTTCACTGGAAAAGGTGATTGGCATAGGGAAAAAGACAGGCAAGTCAAGTAAAGAGGGAGATTCTTTTCAGGTGGGTAAAGAAATAAGGCTTTTGACAATGCAGACAGGAGGGATGTTATGTTCTCTAGAAGCAGAAGTTCTATTTTTCTTTCTCCAATAAGTTTTGATCTGATAGTCTCTGACAAGAGATTGAAGAAAGAAAGACAGTGAATGTGTCAAGAATGTGCTGATTGAGCAAGGAAGTTGAAGGAAGTGAAAGGGGGCAAGCTCACTAGAGAGCTCAGAGTATGACTAGCAGAGAGAGCTGGGAGAGAGAGAGAGCTGGGAGAGAGCTGATGAAGGCTGCTGGGAGCTTTTGTGACAATCCTGCTTGGTGGAAACCTCAGTTAGTCCTAGGAGGTCTGGATACCAAGTCAAGGTTCATAGCAAATAACAAAGTTAACTTCTTTTATCAGAATTGTCCTGTAAATACTATTCATCATGGAAAGATAAACACATGCAATTTGCAGCGACATGGATGGAATTAGAGGGGATCATACTCAGTGAAATAAGCCAGAAAGAAAGAGAAAAATATCGAATGGTTTCACTTATAACAGGACTATAAGGAAACCAAATAGGAGAGAGACAATCAGCGGGGGGCGGGGGGGAGCGGAGGGAGGGAAGGAAAATCGCACAAAATGGAATAGAAAAGAACACAAGGGACCATGGAGATGGATCACGGGTGAATTGGTGGTGGGCTACCCAAGGGGAATACAAAATGTAAAAGACATAAATAACAATAAAAATATATATTAAAAAAAAAAAAGAATTGTCCTGGAAGTCAGATCAAAGGGAGATAGTCCACTATCACTATCTGGTGGAAATAGATCTGAATTACAGGAACAAAACTAGTGGAAAGGCTTAATTTACAGAGTACATTTCTTTTTCAATTTCTTAAACTCACAATAGTGTACCTGGATCAACATGACAGGCATGTTTCTCTTATTGCCCCTATGTAGATAACAGTACTCATTTTCTTTCAAGTTATGTTTATTGCAGATATACTTATGACATGATTGCAGCTTACAAGGAGAGTTTACTTACATTATCTTATCCAATTAGCACAATATACCTATAAAGTTATAAAGGAATGCTAGAAGATTTCCTTGGTTAGGAAGGTTAAGGCTCAGAGAGATTAAATGAGCTCAGTGATCATGTTAAATGAGCTAAAAACCCTACTTTAAAGGGTACATCTTACATTTTTAAGTTTTGACATATAATTAGTGCTAACTCCCACTAATTCATGCTGAATCAGTACTAAATGTGAAGGATTTTTCATTGATCAGGAATTCATTTTCCTCCAGAGTGATCTATAGGATGAGCCAGGAGATAGAATAAACCCCATCAAATGTCCTACCTCTTAGGACATTAGTAACAACAAAGCACTGGCTTCATTAGTGACAGGTTAGTGTTTTCTGAAAAAAGTGAAAGTAATATTTCTGCCTGCTGCCACTGACTGCAGGTTCCCTGCTGGAGCAAGTCCATAAATGCTGGTTAAATCCTCACACTACCTTCCATTTCTTTAGCCATGTAGTTTTAAGATTATTATTTTTATAAAAATGGGAAATATCTTTTCCATTTCTTTTCAACAGAGAAACTACTGAAATTTCTACTCATTTGAAAACCATTTGTCTATTTCTTTAACCCTTATCCAAGTCAAGTATCATGAATCCTAGCAGTGGAAAGCTAATCTCAGAAGAGCTGGCCATCAAGATTAGATTCAGAACAAGTTATATATGTCAGCATCATAGTTTTATGTGCTTTATCTGAATTTATCCCTACAATAATCCAGCATCACAGCCATTAGCATTGTCCTCACTTTATATCTAAAAGAAGCAAAGCTGAGAGCGTTAAATGCCTTATTCAAAATGGAAAGTGCAAGCTTTTTCTCTAACGCCACACTGAATTAAAAAATGTCCACCTATAGCCTCTATATAAAGTCATAGTTAGAGAAGACTGATCAATTGCCATAAGAAGATAAGGAAGATTTTTTTTCTTTTGATTCACCCATGTTATATAAATTATTTCAGAGACTTAAAATGAATCCTTAAAGGCTAGAATCACCACTAACTATATAAGACCACTATTCTGATTAAAGAGTGTTTTAAAATCATTTTGAAAGCATACTAGTTCTAAACTGGGAAAATCAACGATTGTGAATAGGCAGATTCATGTAAGAATAAATATAAATAAATATGACTATTCAATAACACTCACTAGTAATCAAACACATTTTAGGGGAGTCCAGTCATCTCTCACTTTCAGAATCTAACAACTTGCTGAGTAATTTATTCTCCATAAATCAGTATGGCCAAGATCTGTTAAATTATCAGCACCTGAGCATTGTAAGTCCCTCTATAAGCTATCTGTGGAAGTATAATTTGATGCAATAATTCTGAAAATATGGAATATTCTGGAGGCATGTGATAATATGGGTCAAAAAGAGTCTACAAATGCTCATACCAAAGACTTCTGGATTAATGTTAGTAGCTCAACCCAAACTCCTCAGTAAAATTTGAAAACTCACAGTACAGCTAAACTAGGATTTGACATTTAAGTTAATATCATAAGGAAGAATTGGTCAATAAGTATTAGATTCACGGACCTAGATTAAAAATCACAATTGATGGGCCAACTATTCTAAATTTTCAGGAGAGTCTCCAAGTCTTAACAGATAATTAGATGAAGAAGTTTAAAATAGAGAAATGGGCAGAGAGCTGGCACACACAGTTGAGAAGACAAAGCACTGTTAGCCACTATATACTGTTAGGAAAGGGTTAAATCTAAGACTACGTGGAAGGCATTTACCACGGGTGGAAAAATGGATGGGGATGCAACCCATTATTAGCAAATTTATCCTTGTTCTGCACCTTATGACCATGACTGTATCCTGACTAGTCCCTTTATTAAAAGTCTCCCAGAGACATCATGATTTCAACAGTTATCTTCTTTCAAGTATAACCCCCTAATCTAGAGGCTATGCATAGTTTGTCCTAAGATTTTTTTATGCTAATATTCAATACATGAAAAGTTTAGTCAATTTTCAATTAGCTCATTCCCTATGACCTCACTCTCTATTTATAACACCACTTGTTTTAACTAGCTTAATGTATTGAGTTTATTTCCTTCCATAGACTTATTTAGAGAGAAGATGGGGAGAATTCTAGCAATTTCTTTAAAAGTTGAGTGAATTTAAGCTTTTTTCCATGTATTATAAGAGGTATGGAAGATTTCTGAAAAGGGTCCACTGTAGTTGTAAGAGGAAATTTTTGAAAAATGTTCAGCTGCACAAACCCATGAAGGATAGACAGTCAGTCAGGGCAAAGACTGCCGACACATAAGCAACTCACCAATCTTAACACACATACAGTGAAAAATCAGTCACAGACTTACATTTCATATATGGCAGGGATACCTATATTCAACAGCTGTGTTATAACCAAGGTAAGCTTCAAATACCTTAGAGACATTTTGGTGATCAAAGTTCTGACCCAATGTGGAATTTGTTTTGGGGTACCCAGATATTCTTTATTCCCTCACCTTCACACCATTGCCACAGAAATACCCATGTAAGTCTAATATGCTGCTGCCCACCATCTTACCCACAATTTATTGGTTCCCTTCTGAGCACATGACCCAACTGCATCAATCAGAACATCTCATCTTGGAAATAAGACTAAGATTCTGCTCTTGATGTAGGAGATGTAGGAAAGCTATTGACATGATTTCCAATCCTATATTTGATATCCATGGCTGTGTAAAATATTAAGCCAAAATGTAGTAGATTTAACAGTAAACATGTTTTCTTAATTTCTGGGGATCACATGGGGATTAGCTGTCTGGTTTTGGATTGTGGTCTTTCAGGAGGCTGCCATCAGAATGTCAGCCAAAACTGTTATATTTGAAGACTTGACTGGGGTTGAAGAATCCACTCCCAAGATGGGCTGTCCCTCGCCACATGGACCTTTCCATGGGGCTGAGTGTCCTCATAGCATGACTTCCCCACACAAGTGATCAAGAAAGAAAACAGGGAGGAAATCACAACACTTTTGAGGTGCTAACTGCAAAAGTCACAAACTATCATTCTACCATAGTCTATTCAGTTAAAGTGAGTCATTAAATCCAGCCCAAGTGCATGGAGAGGGGAGTTAGGCTCCACCTTTTTGAGGAAATAATGTCAAAGAATTTGAGTATATTTTTAAAAGCCAGTCCTGCCCTGCCCTGTCCTGGAAACTGCTTAGCACTAAAAGAAGAGAGAACACAAAGCAAGAAACAGAAAAGGAAAATCTTTCTAAGCACATTTGATCTGGGTCATAAATACATTAGATTTCTGACAAGGGCATCCTCTGCAAAGTTTTAGTTCAAAGTCAAGAAAACGTAACCTACTGCTACTAAAGCTACTTAAAAGAAAAAGTATTAATGTCTAATCAATGACCTTATTCATATGCAAAAAATGGTCCTCTTCAACCGTCTTCCATGACCTGGGTAGTATTTCATAAACTATATTGCCCAGGGGATGAAGGTGTCTCCAAAATCTCAACCGGAAAAATCTATGGGGAAATGGCAGTATTAGCTGATATGAGAGCAAACCCTCCCTAGTTACTTACCTGTCAAGAGGTTATGGGTTCTGTGGTGACAGATGAAGTAAATTAGAGATTAAGGCTTCTTAGTGTTTGTTTTGTAATGCCTGAAGCAAAGAGTTATTTCTGGTGGACTCAGGGGTTTTGGCCACTGGAAAGGTCTAGTTTAGAATGAAGAAAGAAAAACATTTCCATGCTCTTTCAAAGTTTTTGGGAAATATTTCCCAAGAGTAAAGGAACTAATGGTTGCAGACGCCCTGTGGTATGGTTGATATTATGCCAAGTTCTTTTTATAATGCCCACAAACCCAGAGTACATACTTGTGATGGATACTAATTATACTTGGTTGAGTATATATACATATTGATGTTTAACAATGCACACCTGAAATTTATATAATGTTATAATGTAATGTTATTTCAAAACATATGAAGTCATGTTGCTCCCAGATTAGCTCTCTACTAATCACATGTTCAGTATCACTTTCCAACTACCTTGGTGCCTGGAAGGGCTTTCTAAGGATGAGACCAGAGAATTCTTACAATCCTGATAGTTTGCCTGCCCTTGCTGCATTATGAATTGGTTTGTAAGTTAGTTTCAGTGTATCTAGACAATGTGATCCTGTCTCTAAAGAGACCCCATTCTAGGGGTCTGTGGGTGAGTAAAACAGTTTCTGTCACTTTTATGTCTTGCCTGAGAATTTGTCCATATTGCTGTTAGCTACCCCAACATTCTATACCATTCTGCTTAGAACACTATGAGAAAAACTTTCTAACTTTTCTATCAAAACCAAAACAAACCGATGACTATGTTTTCCATTGCAATAGATTATGTCTGGGCACCTCAGCCACAATAAGATGGAAGAGCACACCTAAAGCAGAAATGAAACCTATGCAGAAGAATGTCCAGTTCCAAATTCTGTAAGGTCAGCCCATCAAGGGTGTGGGCAGAAGGGATTAGGACTAGTGGAGTCTGGAGAGTCACAGATACATTGAGAGATGCATCTCCAGACACTGAATTTCTAATGCAGCAACCAACAGAGTGATTTATTAGACTGGCCTCATGGATCTATATCAGACAAATCTCACCTTCACATTAGGATCAACATCCCAGGAATAGCTTTAATATCAGAAAGAGAAAAACATGTACACACACACACACACACACACACACACACACACACACTATATGGCTGCCTTTGTGAATATCATTCAACCAATTACAATGAAAAACAGTAAGTTTTCTGTAAGACATGGAAAAAATTCCATGATTGGTCCTAACTACATTTCAAAGTATATTGATTACATTTTTTTATTTTTAAATTATAAAAACAATAATGCTGATGGTAAATTTTATAATAATAATGCCAGAGAATCTGACACTTTTCCTAGATGTCTTCCAGATATTTGATCTTTCTCAAATGTGTATAAATGTATACATATATTATATAATATAGATAGATAAACTAGACATACACACACACACAAAGTCATAACCTTAGTGTTAATATATTATACAAGTTGTTCAGTGATTTCTAACATTCAAAACAATACAATGGACTTCTCCTCTAATCAATGCAACCCCAAAACTACATAATTATCAACAAGAGCAAAAGCTTCGTTGAGGACGAGGCACACTGTGAGCTGACACTGATTCAAGTGCTCTCCACCTCCTAACACATTTACCGTTGTGCTCGCTTTATACATGAGACAACTGGAGCCCCTGGAGAGGTCATTAACTTGTCCCAGCGCACGCAGTCAGGGAGTGACAGCCTGGGGTCTGACTGACAGGCATCTGACTCCAGAATCCTGCTGTTACCATGGACTAGGGAACTCCTCTCTCACCAGTCACACCAAGGGATTGTGAGAAGATGCCTTGGATCCTCCTAAGGCAGGGGCCGACTCTGCCAATTTTGCTGCCAATCCTGAGATTCCCAGATGCTCACTTCAGAGCCTGGGAGCCCGGACAGTCACTGGCTTCCTCCAGGGAGCGAGTCTCGGCCACACCCGGCAAGGGGAGTGCTCAGTAAGACTTAATCTCAACAGCAAAAAGAGAAATCCTAAGAAAAAGACCCCGGTGCCTCCATTTAAAGAGAAGCACACAAAAATCTGACTTTACTTTGTATTTTATTATTATTTAGAGGAGGGACATAGTATAAGAACTTTTTTAAGTTAAAAACAGCATAGGCACTTAGCAAGGGCAGGTGGCTAATGGATGCACGTATGAACAGAGGGACAGATGAAACAAAGGTGGACCAAAGAAGCTAACTTGAATCCTAGAGAGACACCAGATATAAGCCCTTGCAAGACTGCTTGCCCCTGGCCTCAGGTCCAGAATTTTCTCTGTGTTCTAGCAACACTCATGATGTATTTTTGATTTGGGAATCTAATAGGTACCAAACAGACCTCCTGACCACTAAGCCCAAACTCATTTTTCTCAACCAGTCCCTGTCTGATCTTTCTTACCTTCTTTCCTGCCAGCCTTCCTTCGGGTTTTCTTCACCTCCTTTCACTTTCCTTTATTATTTGTCTTTGGTTTCCTTGTTTTATTAAAAGGATAACACTTACTCAACATAACCATTGAAATAATGAAGGGTGTGTAAAGAAATGGCTCCTAACACTCTCTTCCCTTCCTGTGTTCCCGGTACAGCCAACATCAGCAGCCTGGTGTGTGCTCCCTCTTCCTCACACACACAGAGAGATACAAACAGATCATCATATGCAGACAAGGTCTTCTGGGTATTGGTGTTTATAAAAACAGAATCATCTTATATACCATGTTTTGTGTTTTTTTCTTTCAATATATCATGGTCAATAAATCTAAGTGTGACCTATTTTTGTTGTTGTTATTGTGAAACTTGTTTTTTTAATAAATTAGTAAAATTGGCTTTTTTAGGAATGTACTGTTCTCTGGCTTTTAATACATTCATATAACCGTCACCACAATAAGGGTACACGGCAGTTTCATCACCTCAGAAAGGCACCTCTATTCCTTTGTACCCACACTACCACCCACCCCTAAGCCCTGCAACCACTGACCTGCTTTTCAACATCATCATTTTGTTGTCTCAAAAATGCTACACAATTCACAGTGTGTAAACTTTTGAGATTATCTTCTTTCAAGCAGCATAATGCTTTTGAAGGTCATCCAAGTCACTGCGTACCAAGTGAGTAGTATCTACTGCTGAGTAGTATTCCATGGTGTGGATGTACCTAGTACACTTATGCTTGTCTTTTTAATGACTGCAATATAATCCACAGTGGGTATAAAACTATTTATTCAAGCAGTCATATGTTGAGGAATATTCATGTGGTTTCCAACTTTTCCCCAAAGAAACAAAGATACAATAAACATCGTTGAACATACACTTTAATACAGAGATGTTTTTATTTAACAAAACTTATTTCTTAAAAATATAACGCTTCTAGGTAAAATGTGTATGGTTTATTTTTAACCAATATTTAAATTTTTCCCAGTGCCATTTGTTGTCATATTTCATATCCCCACCAGAGATAGAGGAAAGTATTCCTTTCCTCACATTTTTGCCAATTTGAAATATTTTCTTTTTGGGGTCTTTATCCCAATCGAATGGATAAGAAGTAACATCTAATTTTAGCTTTCATTTGCCTTTCCAAAGGCACACTTTTGGTCATTTGGTCATTATGATACCCTCTTTGATGGGGGCTCTTCTCTTAACCTATCCATTTTTCTATTGAGTGGTTTGCTGCTTCTTCTCAGCTTATGGGAGGTATTTGCATATTAGGAATACTAGTCTTTTTCTTTCTTATGTGTTATTAAAAAATTTCCCAGTCTATAGTTGGTTTTTTGATCTTGTTGTTGTTGTTGTTGTTGTTTTTGCCATATGTTTGAGGGTTTTTTTTAATGTTTTTACATGTGTTTATATTTTTTTCTTTGTCTATATTTATAGTCATTTGATTGGAAAATCGTATTCTACTCAAGTTTTAAAAATATGTTTCATATATTTTCTTCCAATATTTACTTTCCTTAACAAGTACAAACAGTCCAAGAGAACACTACTATCATTTGTATCCCTCCTCTAGAAATGGGGGAACCGAGGTCTGGAGGGATTATGAAACGTGCCCAAAGATGTACATCAAAGAAATTACAAGGCAATGACTTAGACCCTGGTGACCCCACACAGAGCCCAGCACGTAACCTCCCAGCTGTACTCCCTCCTTTGTCACTTCAAGTCAGGCACAAAACTGTCCTTATAGGGTGTTGCCTTGAACTTCCACATAGATTGAGGGAAAAGGTGACAAAAAGGAGTGGGAATAGCACCCCCTTCTGCTCAGAGATGCACACAGCACCCTTGAGGTAAAGACCACAGTTTTGGAAGGTAAAAGCAAGGAGAGCAACCAAAAAAAGTCAGTAGGTTTTCCGACAAACAGAAACTACAGAAATTCATCACTACCAAACCCCCACTCCAAAGAATATTAGAAGAAGTCATGAAGACAAAACCAACAGAAGAAAGACCAGGAAACACAGAATAAGGTAAGAAGTAGAACCATAAAAGAGAAAACAAACAAACAAACAAAAAATATGGATGACAGTATATCAATATTAACTCTAAATGTAAATGGACTAAACACACCAATTAAAAGACACATCATAGCAAGATGGATCAAAAAACAGAACCCAACCTTCTGCTGTCTACAAGAAACACATTTAATTGAAAAAGATAATCAGAGATTAATAGTTAAAGGATGGAAAACAAT
>PVIJ01015870.1:0-34800 GCA_004024925.1 Scalopus aquaticus
CGTGGTGGACCGCTCCCTGGCTGACCGCCCCCCGGCTGACCGCTCCCCCGGCTGACCGCCCCCCGGGCTGGCCGCTCCCCCGGCTGACCGCTCCCCCGGCTGACCGCTCCCTGGCCAGACGGCAGCGTGTGGCCTCTCCTGCACCTCTGTGCTGCTTTTCTAGGCGTTTATGAGGTTTCACGTTTTCTTTCCTCCGTGGCAGGACAACATCGCCGAGAAGGCCTGCTGTGGGGTGCCCTGCAAGTGCTCCGGACAGCGGGGCGACCGCGGGCCCATCGGCAGCATCGGGCCAAAGGTATGGCCGGCGGCGGCACCCTCCCAAACTGAGACCAGAGAGCAGCGGGACGTGGCTGGGTGCACCCCCCGTGTTGGGGTGCAAGGCTGGGCTTCCCCAGTGTCGGGGTGCATGTCTGGTACACCCAGTGCTGGGGTGGGCGGGGGGCTGCCCTAGAGCGGGGCACGGGCCGCTGCTGTGTGTCGCTACAGCCCCTCTGTGGGGCGCGGGCTCTGTGCTTCTCCCTTGATAAGCTCTTGTTTGCCTCCAGCGGGCGGGGGGCCGGCGGCGGGCGCCCAGCTTTGCCCCTGCGTCGTAGGAAGCCGACAGGCTTTCTGGGGGGCTCGAGAAAGTTAAAGGTCTCGATGGGAGACTGTGTGGTGCGCACCTGAGTTCAAGGACGCGTGAAAACCACGTTGAATCTGCCTCCGCGGGCGAGGGGCACCGGCGGTGACTTAGAGAGCGCAGGATTCAGTCCGAGCCGTTTCTCTTTGCTTCAGGGCCTTTCTGGAGAGGACGGCTACCCGGGCTACCCTGGCGAGGAGGGCGGACCCGTAAGTGCCCTACTTCCTCCTCCCCCGCGGGGCTGGGCTGCAGCCCCCCACCTGCCCGCCCCTCCCGAGATTGCCGCCCGGCTGAGTGGGGTGCGGGGTGCCAAGCGGGGCTGGCTGTCCCATGTTTGGGGGCGGTAGTGGTTTCTGGACAGAGGTCCCAATGGTGGCATCCCCCAACACCTCCTGAATTTGGGGAGCCCACCAGAGAGGGGGCGAAGAGCTGGGGCAGGGGGAGACCGACCGGCGCGCTGGGGGAGGGGGTCTCTGACTCGGGTGCCCAGGGCTTGGCTGGGGCCGGTAAAGCTTCCGGAAGCAGCACCTGGGGCCGGTGGGGCCAGGCCAGCGGAGGTCCCCAGGTGGGCACGAAGGGCCCCCAGAGAGTGGTGAGGGCCCGGGATGCAGCGCCGGTCAGGGCTGCCAGGACCCCAGGAGCTGGCGGGGACGGATTTGCCGGGACGGCTCAGCACCTGCAGCTCCCCTGGGGCCCCAGGCCCACGCTCTGCCCAGCCGGGGCGGGGTGAGGCCACCGGCAGGGGCTCAGCCGGCAGGGGGCTCAGTGCACCCCGAGGCCGCGGCGCCCCGAGCCCGGCTGGCAGGAGCTTTGTCTCCCCACAGGGAGAGCGGGGTCCGCCCGGCGTGAACGGGACCCAAGGCTTCCAGGGCTGCCCGGGCCAGCGGGGCGTGAAGGTACGAGGGCGACGGACGCTGGCGCGTGGGGGCGGGGCGGGGCGGGGGCAGAGCCCACACGGCGCTGGACGCCTCCGGGGCCGAGGGCCCAGGACCTGAGCTCAGCTCGGCGTCCCTCTGGGGGCAGCAGCATCACATCTGGCCGGTGCGGGGCCCCG
Source organism: Scalopus aquaticus (assembly GCA_004024925.1). NCBI lineage: Eukaryota > Metazoa > Chordata > Mammalia > Eulipotyphla > Talpidae > Scalopus > Scalopus aquaticus. The sequence continues at coordinate 1,674 of PVIJ01015870.1, forward strand.
CCGGCCAGGGCAGGGACCCCGAGAACGGAGAGAGAGGACCGGCCAGGAAGCAGAGGACAGCGGGGCTGCAGGCCGGGCAGACAGGCCACGCCAGCGCGGCAGCCCGCGAGCCCGCCAGGATCGGGGTGGGGGCGCTGCCCGTGTGCTCTCGACTCAGGGCAGGCGCGCTCGCTCCCGCGCCGGGGCTGGCACCGCACCCCACGACAGGCCGGGCCTCGGCCCGCTGCCTGGCTCTCGGGGCCCCCTTGCCCAGGAAGGGGCCAGAGGACTCGCTCTGCACTGGGGCGCCGGGTGGGGGCCCAGCCGGGGTGCTGGGGCCGAGGGCGCGTCCCGCCGCCGCTGAGCCGCCCTCTGTCTTCCCTGCAGGGCTCCCGTGGATTCCCAGGAGAGAAGGTGGGTGCGCTCGCCGCTTCGGGGGTCGCGCTCTGCCCGCTGCCAGAGCCTCTGCGCTCACGCTGTGTCTTTCCCGCGCAGGGCGAGCTGGGCGAGATCGGCCTGGACGGGCTCAGTGGTGAAGACGTAAGGATCCCGCGCTCCGCTGCCCTGGCCCCGAGGCGCCGCGGCCGGAGCCGGGGTGACCTCCTCTCCTTGTCTTTGGCAGGGGGACAAAGGCCTGCCCGGGTCTTCTGGAGAGAAAGGGAATCGTGGGCGGAGGGTGAGTCCACCCCAGCGCTGCGGCGGGGCCCGGCCTCGTGTGCGGGCGCGCCCTCAGCCAGCCCGGCCCCTCCCGGGCGCACGCCTGCCCTCGGCCCCGTAGCCTGTGGCACGCGGCATCCGTCGTCCTGTTTGGAGAGTGCCCCCAGGCCAGGCGCCCTGTGTTCCGTTGAGATGAATCCCGTCTGGTGCTGGGGGCTGAGGGTGGCCTGGAGGGGCCCGGTCAGCACCCAGGACCTCGTAACAAGTCAGCACTGCCGCAGTGGCTGACGCCGCCGTGCGGTGCACACGCGTAGCCGCTGCTCCACCGAGGCACCGACGGGCGAGAGGCGAGGGCGAGACGAGAAACTGAAGCCCCCTGACTTAGCGGCTGCCCGTGTTCCCATTCAGGGTGACAAGGGGCCGAAAGGAGACAAAGGAGAGCGAGGAGACCTCGGAATTAGAGGTGACCCGGTAAGGAGGGGCCCTGGTGGGCCCCCGTGTGGGGCAGAGGCTGGGGGGCGAGGGGCCGGGACCGTCTCACTCGGACAGGGCCGGAGGAGCCGGCGATGCCTGAGTGACGCCCGCGTTCGGCAGCTGGGGGCTGGCGCGGCGCCCCACTGCAGAGACTGTTTGCAGGGGCTGGGAGGGTCCCCCCGTGTGGTCTGGGGTGCTTTCAATTCGCTGTAGGAGAAACGGGGCGCTCGCAGGCTCTCTGGCTCCAGGGCCCCCACCTGCGCGCACCTGAGCCCCTCCTTGTCCTGCCGCTGCCCTGTCGGGCCGAGGGGCCAAGCCCTGCGGGGGACGGGCCTCTCTGACCGTGGCCGGCGGCTCTGACGCGCCCGCACCCTGCGCTGTTCACAGGGCGACTCTGGACGGGACAGCCAGCAGCCAGGACCCAGAGGGGAAGTGGGGGACATCGGCCTTTTGGTACAGCGCTCGCGTTCCAGGCTCGCTCGGGCCACCGGGGCCCTGGACAGTTGCTACCCCGCCTGCCAGCCCGGGGGGACGGGGCGGGGGCGGGGGCGGGGGCGGGGGGCGGGGCCCTCCCCGCAGCCCCCATCACCCCAGCCTCGTCGGCCCCTCCCACCCAGCGCCTTGTGGGGTCCAGCACGGGCCCCTCTTCTCCGCGCAGCCCCTGACGTCCGTTTCCTCCCCTCCAGGGTCTTCCTGGGCAAGACGGGGCGGCTGGGAGACCTGGGGAAGCCGGCAAGGACGTGAGTGCTGGGCTGGGGCTGCCGCGGCGTCGCGTCCCCCAGGCCTGCTGGCCGGGCCCCTCAGAGGCCTCTTGCGCGGGGCATCGGAGGGGGACTCAAGCCGCTGGCGCCGCCACGGCTGCTCCGGGCGTTTTCTGTCTCCATCTCGTCTCCTGGCCGGGGCTCCTGGCTGCTCTCGGGTCTCTGGCCAGGTTTATCCTGCTGAAGACCTAAGAAAGCGAGACGAGCCCGAAGTCGGGGCGGTGAGGGCGTGAGCGGCGGGGAGGCCGGCCGTGGCGCTGGCTCATCGGCGCTTTATCCTTCGCCCGCGGCCTGAGGCTTGGCCATGGCGCTGGCCTCGTTTCCGACGGCCTCGCGGGCAGCTGTCCACCGACCTCGCGGCCATGTCTGCTGCGCGCTGGCTCGGTGCCCCGAGTCTTTGGGTCTGGTTGGGGACTTGCTCAGGCGGTAGGGGAGCACAGGGCCCTCAGGGAGCAGTCGGGGAGCTCTCCAGAGCCCCCCGGTACACGGAGCTCAGCCCTCGGCGCTGAGGAAGGGGCTCACTGTGCGGGGAGCTTGTGCGTCCCCGGGCGGTGCCAGCCGCTGCGGGGGCTGAGGCCCGGGGCCTGCTCTGCACGGGGTGGGAGGGGTCCTGGGGGAGGAACAGAGGGCCCAGCCCCGGCGGGCAGAATCCGTAAGGATGGTCCCGCTCCCCCTCCACCCCCAGGAAGTGAGCGCAGAGCAGGAGCTCCTGGGTCACGTCTGTAGTGAGCCCGCAGGTTTGGGGTCACCTCGGGGCGAGCTGGGAGGTGCTGCCAGAGCGGGGGCTGGGGCGCACCCGGCGCCTGGGGCTCCTCGTCCAGCCAGGCCTGTGGTGTTTGGCCGGAGCGTCCGGGAGCTGGGCCGGCGGTGCGGGGCGTGTGTGCCGCTCTCCCCGACAGCTGGCAGCGGAGGGAAAACAGACAGGTGGACGCTCCCTTCTCACATCCCCTTTGTGCGGTTGGCCCAGAGTGTCCGGCCCAGGAGCCACTGCTTTGCTTGGCAGGACGGGCCCCTCCCTGCAGCCGTCGGAGGAGGGGAGGAAGGGCGCGGTCTCCCGGGCCCGGCTGGGAGCGCGGGGGCGAAAGGGCAGGGCCCAGGCGCGCCCAGGTCCTCACCTCCCTGTGACTTTCTCCGCAGGGCGGCGCTGGCCGACGGGGGCCTGCGGGAGCCAAGGTGAGCCCCTGGGCTGGGAGACTCCCGGAGTGCGCGCTGCTCAGCGAGTTAAAGAATCGACGCCCCTCCCTCTGCTCCCGGAGAGGGGTGACGCTGGGGACGGGGGCGGCGGGGGACCGGGAGGCTGCAGCCTGGGCCTCTCGGCCACCACTGCCCCTCCCCGACCTCCGCACGTCTCACCTCTGGCCAGCCAGCTTGGCCAGCGTGGCCTCATTCCACAGACCAGCTGGGGAAGGGTTGCAGGGCGGGAGCTGACCTGCTGTCCACCTCCCTGACCCGCCCGCACCTTCTCTTCCTTCAAAGGGCAACACGGGCGGCCCGGGCCCGCAGGGCGCCGCGGGGGAGCAGGGTGCCCGTGGAGCGCAGGTCAGTGGGGGCTGCGTGTCTGTGGTGCTTCCCAGAGGCCCCAGTAGTTCTTTTCCCTAAGTTGCAGCGATTGTCCTATAGTCAATTTTACAAAACCCAGCACAAAATGAGCCGATCTAGAGCGAAGACTCCGTGCACACAGCACGGCCCCGAGCCGCACGTGCTCCCCTCCTCACTCCAGACGTGGCCAGTGTCCTGGCAGTCAGCCCCACCTGCCCAGCCCGTCACTGCCCTCCTCTCAGTCTGTGGGGACCGGCCTGCCCTGGACATGGCGTGTGCCTGGAATCATGAATAGTCTGATGTCCTTCGTTTAGCACCAGGTCGTTGAGCTTCATCCAGGCTAGAGCGCGTGTCAGTGCGTCATTCTTTTTCTTGGCTGAGTAATATTCCACTGTGTGGAAGGCTATGTGATGTGCAGGGAGCGTCGCCTCCATGTGGCACTTACACTGGCCTTTTACTTCTCCAGGGCCCGCCTGGTCCTACGGGTCCCCCAGGCCTGATCGGTGAACAAGGCATCCCCGGACCCCGGGTGAGTCCCCCTTGATCCCGCCTTTCTCTTTGGGTGAACAGATAGCACAGAACCGGCTTGGGGCGCGATGTCGAGGCTGGCATTCCATAGACGGGCCTTCTCCTGAGTCCCCCTCTTCGTCAGCACAGACGCTGGGCCCAAGAGGGGGACAGCCAGCTGAGATCAGTGCTGGCCTAGTCAGGAGCTTAGGATTTGCCACTGAAAACTGCCGCATCCCCTGTGTGTGCAAACTGGCACCGAGTGGTCGTGCTAATGTCACAGTTTGCACAAACGCTCCCGGGGCCTGGCTGCACTGGGGTCATGGGTGCGAGGTGGCCCCCATGTGGGGCGCTTGGCTGGAGGTTGAACTTCTCTCTGTGCTCCAGGGAAGCGGAGGGCCCCCGGGGGCACCTGGAGAACGTGGCAGAACCGGTCCCCTGGGAAGAAAGGTGGGTCTCGATCGTGCTACTCGCTGAGGTCAGCCCCCTGGACGGCAGGTGGCCACCCCCCACACCTTGTCCTCCTGCCCCCCTCCCTCCCCCGTCCTCCCTCCCTGCGCCCTGGCTGGTAGCCGGCTGGGCCATGCGACCCTGCCCCTCAGGCGGGGCTCAGCAGGCGGCTTTCTCGCAGCCAGAGCTGTGGAGCTGCTGGCCTAGCCGGCCTCTTCCTCCCGGGCCGGGGCCGAGCGAGCTGGGCAGCGGCCCTCAGCACGGCGCCAGGGCCACCCTGACGGAGGTTCTCGCAGGAGTTTTTAAGGCCTGTGTCACCTTCGCCGCGGCACACTGGTGTGCAGCACGGTTATGATTCCGGCATAAAAGCAGGCCGCCGTGTGACCGCGCCCCGCACCGTCGCGTCTCCCGGAGAGCACCTGTGGGCCCTGGGCGGTGGCGGGCGTGTGGGCTGCGGCCAGGCCGGGCCACACTGGTATGCCGTGTGAGGGCTGAGGACCTGCTTCCCGGTGCAGGAGACGTGGGCACGCCGAGCCGACGGCGCCTCCTGCTGGGCAGGTCTCCGGGTTTCTGCTGACCGCGCCCCCGACCGGGGCTGCTGCTTGCCCGGTGCCCCTGCCGCCCGCGTGTCTGGGAACAGGGATGCCCACGAACCACTCAGCTGCTTGTCCTGGCGCGCGGGAAAGCGGCAGCTTAACTCAGTCCCTTACGGGACCCCAGGCCCCGGGAGGCACAGACGCAGCCGCCGGGGCGGCCCCTCGGCCCTCAGCCCGGTTTCTCGTGTGCAGGGGGACTCCGGAGACCCAGGACCGAAAGGCGGACTCGGGAGCCGGGGCCCTCGCGGCGAGTCGGTACGTCGCCCCCGGCCACCGGAGGCTCGAAAGCGGGGTGGCGCCTTGGGCTGGGGTCTTGTCCCTGACCTGGGGGCTGGTTCCAAATGCGGGAGACTTGGCCGGCGCTTGGGCTATCGGGGACGAGTGGAGAAGGTGACCCCAAAACAGGCGCTGGTCTGTAGCCGCTGAGCTCAGCTAAGGTTTATTGCACGGGGTGCAGTGGGCCCCCATTTCCTGGAGAAGCGTGGGGGGCTTCCTGAAACCACCTCACATTGTCCCCGGCGCTTGCTGAGCCTCTGGGAGCTTTTCTGCCAAGAACTCAAGTCCCTGGGGGCAGAGGCATCGGCCTCGGACCGAGGCGCTTCCCTTAGTGAGGCAGCCACTGAAGTCGTGACCTGGGCTCGTTTTTAAACGTTACGGAAAAGCACTAACTGCCGCCCACGAGTGTTTTGTGCAGTCGTTTCTATACCAGATAAACACGTCTGTAGGACGTCGGCGGTTTTTCTAACATGAGCCCTCTCGCCGCAAATCTACATAGGCGGATCAGGTCGATCCGACTGTTGTAACCCGGAGCCTGAAAGTGTTGGCCGCGTCTGTGACTGCTCTATAGTCAGCCGAAGTTCAAAAAAAAAAAGCGTCTGCTCACTCGCAGTCTCAGAACGGGGAAATCAGATCTTAAAGTCTGCGAAGCGGCGAGGGACTGTCCCCCCGAGTCTGTGGGGGCCCCGGGAGCAGGCCCCGGGTGCTTCAGAGACACGCGACCCGTGAAGGCACACGTGGGGACAGCGTGGGGCCAGCTCCGAGCTCAGGCAGAGAGCCCGGAGGCCTGGCCGGAGGGAGGGGGCGCGGCACGCACGGCAGGTCGGCCGAGGCCGGACACCCCCCAGCCCCGGTCCTGCTGGACGCGCAGTCTCCTGGGCGCCCCAGCTCCAGGTGGCCGCCCAGAGCCCCCCGACTCCCTGCGCAGCAGTCTCTGCGCGCACCTGGGGTCGGTCCGGCGGCTGGGACTGACCCTCGGCCAGCTCCCCTCGCGCAGGGCCCCTGAGCCCACCCGCATGCTGCGTGACCTGTCCACCTGGGGGCGGCCGCGCGGGAAGGCCTCCTGCTCCTGCGGGCCGCCTCGGGGACTGGGCCGAGCTCGGGGCTTCGGCAGAGCGGGCGCGCCCGGGTGGGGCTGGCGTGACGCTCTTCCGTTCCAGGGAGATGACGGGCGGGACGGCGTCGGCGGCGACGGGCGCAGGGGCAGGAAGGTACGTCTGGCCCTGCGGGGCCTGAGCCGGACTTGGGGTTTGGGGAACGGTCCCAGATCAGCTGTGTCGCGGTGGGTGGTTTCTCTTGGTGGTCACGCATGTGTGTTTCCTGCTCGACGACGGTCCGCTGTAGATGGATTAAGTCGGGATCACGTGCTGCACCGTGCACTTTCCCTTACAGGGCGAAAGGGGCTTCCCGGGCCACCCCGGCCCCAAGGTAAGTAGGTCACGGGTGTCGGGGGGGCACAGCCCGGGTGACAGTCAGAGCATCCTGGGCCGAGTCTTGGGTCAGCTGCTGTGAGTGACCCCGGGAAGGCCCACCCTCTCCGGAGGGGACAGACCCCCCGTCTGTCCAGCAGGGCGACAGTGTGCAGCGGCCGCGGTGCTTGTGGGGCGGGTGGGGTGGGCGCCCGTGAGCCGCGGCGACGACGTCTCGCGTGTGGCTCCCAACGCGGCCGCACCTGTCTGAGCTCAGCCCTTCGGCCGGAGGCAGCAGTCTGGGCCGCCGGCTTCTCCCCCGAGCTTAATGCTGCTTTGGGCTCCCGCAGGGCACCGCGGGAGAGCCAGGGGCAGACGGAACCGCGGGACCCAAAGGCCCCCGCGGGCGACGGGTAAGTGGCAGGGGCGGCGTTGTGGTCAGAGGCCCGCGGCCTCCTCGGAAGTGGCCCTGCCTCCGGCCAGCGAGCGCCAGGGGCCGCTGCGTCGGTGGGGTGCCTGCGCTGCCCACTTGGGCGTGCGCACGGGTGTGGCCCTGGGTGCCGGCGTCAGGCTGAGGTGCGGGCTCCTCCAGGGTGCCCACCCCTTGGCAGTCGCCGAGGCTCGCGTCAGCTGGGGCTGGGCAGGCAGGCCAGCTCCTGACGGTTCTGGCTGAAATGAAGGGGGAACCGCCACTCCTGGTCCCTGGGTCTCTGAGGACAGACGGCCCACACTGCCCGGCGAGACTGGACGCGCCGTGCCGGGCACTCGCTGGCTGGTGCAGTGGTTGGTTGCTGTCCGGGGCTCGCATGGGCCCCAGGGCCGCCTCATGCACCCTCAGCCGCTGGACCGTGGGGCAGGGCGCTGGGCCGTGAAGGTGCCCTTGGGTGGGCGCCCCGGAGGCCTGGAAGTGAGTGCTTTCTGGGTGACAGGGCCGGGCCACCTCGCCCTGCCCCTTCAGCTGCGGAGCTGAGACTGTGCCCACCACGCTGAGCCGAGCTTCTGCCCCCAGGGAAACTCAGGACCCGCTGGGACAGCCGGCCAGAAGGGAGACCCCGGCTACCCGGGACCCTCCGTAAGTACTGTGGACCCCTGAGGCCCCGCGTGTCCGCTCCCCCTTTGCAGACCCGCTTTGTCTAAACCGCCCTGGTCTGACGTCTGGCGGAGACGAGCGCTCTCAGCATTGGAGAAGCAGGGCCCGTCGAGGGGAGTGTCCAGTGTTGGGCTTTGGGGCCGTGGCCATCTACCTTCGCGACGCGGGCCCCGGGGTCGGCTTTTTGAGGTTTACGGGGAGGGCGAACGCGGGGGCAGGCCTCTGTGCCCCCCGATGTGGCCATGTGGCCGTGCGGGCCGTGGGCTTCGGGGTGCCCGCCGCGCTCTGGAAGCCGGGGCCGCCTCTCCGGCCGCGTCCCTGCCCCCGTCTCCCCCAGACCTGCACTGCGCTTGCCGTGGTCAGAGAGGAGCGGGAGGCGGCCGGGCGGTGGGAGCTGCCGCAGGAGGGGCAGCGGGAGGCGGCCGGGTCCACGGCCAGCAAGGGCGCAGGGCCAGGGGTGCGGCCGCCTCGCGGGGGCGCCGCTAACCGGAGGGGCGCGGGCCCTGTGAGCCGGGCGGGGACAGCCCCGGGCAGCGCCGCGCCTGGCCGCAGGGGCCACGTGCTGGGTGAGGTGCGGAGGGCCACGGGGCCTGGGCTGCCGCGGGCGCTTCTGGCCTGCGGGGCCCAGCACCCAGGTGGCGCCGCACGGCCCCGGCGAGCAGGTCCCTGGAGCTCGCTCCGGCGAAGCTCTGCAGACTCGGGTGGGACCGCAGAGCACAGGTGACTCGTCGGGCGTGTCCACGGCCGCTGGCTCGAGAAACCCCTGCAGAGACTGACCTGCGGGCAGCTGCTCTCGCCGGGAGCCCGGCGGCCCGACCCTGCTGGCTTTCTCGCTCGTTTCGCGCCCGCCCCCGCGGCCGCGCCTGAGCCAGCCCTTTGCCCCCACAGGGTCACAAAGGCAACAGAGGCGACTCGGTGGACGTAAGTTGACCGCGCCGGCCGGGTCTTGTTTCTGGGAGCCTGTTGTCCGCCCCCTGACCGCCTCTTCCCTTCCTTTAAAGCAATGCGCCCTGGTCCAGAGCATCAAAGACAAGTGCCGTAAGTGCCCCTCCCTGGCCGCGGCTGCGTGGGCGCCCGAGCGCCCGCGGCGGCCTCAGCCCCCCTCTCTCTGCAGCTTGCTGCTACGGTAAGTCCACGCCGGGCCTGTGCCTGCCTGCGGACGAGCGGGCGCCGCCGCGGTAAGTCACGCACGTCTCGGACCCCCAGGGCCCCTGGAGTGCCCCGTCTTCCCGACGGAGCTGGCCTTCGCCCTGGACACCTCCGAGGGGGTCACCCAGGACGTCTTCAGCCGCATGAGGGAGGTGCTGCTGCAGCTTGTGGGCGAGCTGACCATCGCCGAGAGCAACTGCCCGCGGGGCGCCCGGGTGGCCGTGGTCACCTACAACAACGAGGTGACCACGGAGATCCGGTTCGCGGACTCCAAGAGGAAGCCGGCGCTCCTGGACAGGATCCGGAACCTGCAGGTGGCCCTCACGTCCAAGCAGCAGAGCCTGGAGAGCGCCATGGCCTTCGTGGCCAGGAGCACGTTCAAGCGCGTGCGGAGCGGCTTCCTCCTGAGGAAGGTGGCCGTGTTCTTCAGCAGCAAGCCCAGCAGGGCGTCCCAGCAGCTCCGGGAGGCCGTCCTGCAGCTCGCGGATGCCGGCATCACGCCGCTGTTCCTCACCACCCAGGAGGACCGCCAGCTGGCCAGCGCGCTGCAGGTGGGTGCCGGGCCGGGCGGCCGTGCGGGTGGGCGGGCTCCGCGGAGGCCCAGATGCGCTGGGCGCACGGGGGCTCGGCCCGAGGGGCTAGCGCCGGGCCCCGCCTCGCACAGGGGCCGCCCGGCTGACCCCGAGGTCTGCAGTGTCCGCTGCGGCCCCAGACATCGCCCCCCAGGCCCGCTCACGCGTCCGGGCCGGGGCTTTCTCGCGGCCTGTGGCCCTCGCAGCAGCCGTCCCGACAGCGGAGAGCCGAGCGCGGCGCGGTGGGCCCGGCCCTGCTCCCGGCGCGGGCTGGGTCCAGCCGCTCCCCTCCGGCCTCCGGCCTCTGACTTGACGTCCTGCGAGTGGCGTGTCTCAGAAAAGGCCAGGGCCGGGCTGGCCCCTGCCGGCTGGCCCCCGGGACTGGTGTGCCGAGGTCCCCGCCGCCTCCGCCACGCGGGTCACTGCCTTGCCCGGCGTCCACTCTGCGGCACCGTTGGCGGCCGGCTGACCGCGCGCTCTGGGCCTGGGGCGGCCTGGCTGCCGGCCTCCGAGTGTCCCCCAAGGGGCCGCTCTGGGGGCCTCTCCCGGTGTGGGCAGGTGGCCAGGCCCTGCTCCTCTTGGGCAGCCTGGTTCCCGCAGGTCGTTTACTGAATAAGTGCTGCCCCCTCTGCGTGGACGTCAGCGGGCGGCCGGGCCCTGGTGGGCGGCGCTGGGCTGCTCCGGAGCGGGGCTGGTCACCGCGGCCCTTCCTGGACCGGGCGTGGGCGAGGGCGGCCCCCGTCTGCTGGCTGCTGCTGTTAAGGCTGGGAAGACTGGTGGCGTTCCGGCCCCTTCCTGGGCTTGGCCCCGCTGTCTGACAGCCCGGCGGGAACTGCCCGTTGTCCCCATTTTACGGCGGAGCAAACTGAGTCCAGGGGGCCGGGCCCTTCGGCCTCGGGTGCAGGGAGGGCTGGACCCCAGCTCGGCTCCGCATCTGTTCCGTGCCTGTCGGTGCCCCGTCCACTGACTAGTGAGCAGCTCTGCTCTGCCCAGAGGCCCGCGGCCCCCCGCCCCCAGCAAGCGCCCCCTTCCCTTGGGCAGATCAACAACACAGCGGTGGGCCACACGCTCGTCCTGCCCGCCAGGAGGGACCTCCCGGGCTTCCTGAAGAATGTGCTGACCTGCCACGTCTGCCTGGGTAAGTGGCCCTCCCTCAGGAGAGCCTGTCCACGTGGGTCACATGCGCACTGCCCAGGGAGGGACGCCGAGTGGGCCGCAGGCGCTGGCATCGGGGAAGATATTTTTCCGGTTATTTGTCGAGGTGACACCAGCCTACGGCACCACAAGCCTTGGGGCTTGGCCCACGGCTCTTCAGGGTGCCTCACGCCCCGCACTGTCCCCGCTGTCCTCCACGGCCGTCCCCCTGGGAGCCTCAATTCCGCAGTCAGACTTCTGGGGTCTGTTACGCCCTGGCCTTGTCTGCTCCCTGCTGTGTTTGTTCACACCTCACGTGTGAGTGACACCGTCCCGGGTTTGTCATCCTCCCTCTGACTGGGGTCACTTAGCGCAGTCCTCTCCGGGCCCAGCATGTTGTGGGAAACAGCCAGGCCTCACCTTTTTCATGCCCGAGTAGTATTCCACGGGCATACACACCTCCCCTTAGTCTGCTTGTCGTCCCGGGCGCTGGGCTTGGCAGCGGTGGGCACAGAGCTGCGGGTGGCTTTACACTGTGTTTGAGTGTCCTTCAGGCAGACACCTGGAGCGGTGTTGCCGGTCTCTGGCAGACCCGTTTTCAGTGTGAGACCCTCCATGCTGTCTCCCATCGGGCTGGTCCTGCCCGCCTCCCACCCACAGTGCCCGGGGCTGCCCTCCTCCATCCCTCGCCAGCTTTTGCTGCTCTGGTCTTTGTGGTGGGGCCATTCTCAGGTGCGGCTTTGCTTCACATGAAATGAAGATTCTTAGAGCGCTGTGCCTGCCGGTGTGAGTCTCTCCCGTCTTTCCAGGGGACTCCCCAGAGTTCGCTTTGACGGGGCAGAGATTCGTGCTGTAGGCGACAGAGGGGACATGGGACCCGCTGAACCCCTGACCGTGGAGTTCAGAGCTCACGCGGGGCTTCGCCACTCCGAGGAGCCCTTCCTCAAAGCGCGGCAGGGAGTGAGGCGGCGTCTGTGCCGTCTTCCCGTAACGCCGGCCCCGCAGCCCCCGCGGGGGTCTGGCTGCAGGCCCGCTGCGGCCCGTGCTAGGCGGGCAGCGCGAGGCCGGCCGAGGCCCGGCCAGCACGGCAGAGGCAGGTGTCGGCCCTCAAGACGGCGCTCGCCTCCGGGCCCCAGACGCCGCCGCGGTGTCAGTGGCATCCCCGCAGCGCCACAACACGGCTGCTTTGCTCCCCAGACATCTGCAACGTCGACCCGTCCTGTGGCTTTGGCAGCTGGAGGCCGGCCTTCAGGGACAGGAGAGCGGCGGGCAGCAGCTCGGACGTCGACGTGGCTTTCCTCTTGGACAGCTCCGAGTCCACCACGCTGTTCCAGTTCAATGAGATGAAGAAGTACATTGGGTACCTGGTCAGGCAGCTGGACCTCAGCCCGGACCCCAAGACCTCCCCGTACCTCGCCCGCGTGGCGGTGGTGCAGCAGGCCCCCTACGAGGCCCTGGGGGACCCCAGCGTGCCGCCCGTGAAGGTGGACCTCTCCCTGACTGACTACGGCTCCAAGGAGAAGCTGGTGGCCTTCCTGAGCCGGCGGATGGTCCAGCTGCAGGGCGCCAGCGCCTTGGGCAGGGCCGTCGACTACACGGTGGAGACCGTCTTCGAGCGGGCCCCCCACCCGCGCGACCTCAAGATCCTGGTGCTGATGCTGACGGCCGCGGTGCCCGAGGCGCAGCTGGCCGCGGCCCAGCAGGCCATCCTGCAGGCCAAGTGCAAGGGCTACTTCGTGGCGGTCCTGGGCATCGGCGGGAAGGTGAGCGCCAAGGACCTGTACGCCTTCGCCAGCGAGCCCAGCGACGTCTTCTTCAAGCTGGTGCAGAAGTCGACCGAGCTCAACGAGGAGCCGCTGCTGCGCTTCGGGAGGCTGCTGCCCTCCTTCGCCAGCAGTGAGTCCCGGGGCGGCCGGGGCGGCCGCGTCCACTGCGCGGGGCTGGGCCGTGGGAAGGAGCTGACGGCTGGCCTGGCCTTCCGCTCGCTCAGCGAACACCTGCCCGTCGTCTGTCCATCCTTCTGCATCCTCCACCCGCCTCCCACCTGCCATCTGTCTGCCAGCTGTCTGTCTGCCTGTCTGTCAGTCAGCTGTCTTTCTGTCATCTCCCCATCAGCCGTCTGTCATACATCTGGCAGGTATCTGTGTCTGCCCCTCCGTCGTGTGTTTATCTATTCTTTCTTTCTATTGTCTGTGTATCTGCTGACGTGTGTGTGTGCACGCGCGCGCCCCCATATACACACACCATGTCCCAGACGCTTGTAGGGCCCTGGTTGGCCATAAACACACTCAGGTCCCGTCCCAGGTGCCCATTTGACTGGGCATCTCCCAGCCGCAGTCGCGTCCCGGATGGTGCACTCCAGGCGGGTGAAGGGGACAAGGGCACCTTATGCAGGACTCAGTGTGCTGGGCTGACATAAGAAGCGTGTGCTGATGGGCACCGGGGAAGCTTCCAGAAGGAGCTGCACTCATCTGGGCCACCCACCCCTGAAGCCGTGGGCCTTTGTCCTGCCTCCTCCCTGCCAAGCTTCCCACCTCGAGCAGCAGACCCACCCAGATCCTTAGACCAGTGTCCAGCTGCCGCCCACACGCGGGCTCCCCATTCCCCGGCACCCGTCTGGACGCTGCACTGCTGCATCTGTTGCGAGACCCGCTGGCATTCAATGGTGGCCGCTGGCCCCGCACAGCCAGGCCCGAGGGGGAGGCGTCTAGTCTCCGGTCTCCCCCAGAGCCGGTCTCTGACACGCGGGGAGCTGTGTGAGTCGGAAGAAACGTGTCAGGAAGCGCTCGCTTTGCAAGGGGGAGATGAGGTCCGTTCTAGTGGGAAACAGTGTCCCCCCAAAGTTGTATGGGAAAATGTGAAGTGAAAGGAAAACCAGCAATCGCTCAGGCCGCCCTGCGCCTGCAGTGTTCGGTGAAACAGCGCTGAGGAACTGTTCAAAGCAGGTCGATTATGATGTGACGTTCGAGCGTTTGGAACGTCTCCCAGCTCTGCCTCGATTTCCCGTCCTGTCATGCTGAGCCAGCATAACTCCTCACCCAATCACCAGATACTCGGACGGAGAGCGGCCGCGGGCGAGGCGTGGGTCAGCGGCCGCTGTGTTAAATGTTTAAAATCATGGGTTGAGCTTATCTAGAAGAATTCATTCGTTCATCAAATATTTATGGGCTGTCGCCCGCGTGGGCCGGTGACGCGTCAGCAGGTGAATCTCATGCGCGGCCTCGCTTGCCCTCACGGGTCTCTTCTCCGCTTCTCCCCAGGTGAGAATGCATTTTACCTGTCTCCAGACGTCAAAAAGCAGTGCGATTGGTTCCAAGGGGACCAGCCGGCAAAGAACCTTGTGAAGTTCGGCCACAAACACGTGTAAGTGGCCGTGCTCCCGTCCCCGGGGTACCTGCTGGGGTGCACGGGCTCCTGGGCCAGCGTCGGGCTCACGGGGGACGTGGAGACGCAGGTGTGGCGACAGGCGGGGAGCGCGCTCTGCGATCGTCTCAGCAGCTCTGGCTGCTAACAGCTGCCAAGCACAGCGGCTTAAAGCGTTAACCCTTTAACTGGCAGTTCGTGCCTGGGCGCAGCTGGCAGCGCTTCTGGCCTCCGCTGGGCTCACTTACGGGTTTGTGGTCAGCCGCGGGCTGACGGTTGGTGTGGTCTCTGCTCCTGGCGCTCTCCCTTTCCAGGGGAGCTGGGGCGTGTCTGCCGGGTGACTGGGCGGGGTCCAGGGGAGAGCGTGGACAGGGCTGGGGGCTCCGGAGGCCGAGGCGAGAACCCCTGGGGTTTGTCCTCTTTGGCCAGAGCTTGTCCAGAGACCGGTCAGCTGGAGCCCAGGGTGGGACCCAGGCTTGTGGGCGGACCTGCCCCCCGTGGTCGAGGCCGTGGTGCGGAGCCAGCAGGCGGTGGGGCCGTGCGTCCGAGCTGTTGGCCACGTCTGCGCGAGGTGACCTCGCCGGAGGCCTCGCGTATGTGAGCCCGAAACGGACCCAGCGTCTTCTCAGAGTGGCGCGCGCCGTCACCATGCGGGGGCCGGCGAGCAGGCCGCTGCTTCCGGGCAAGGCAGGCGGGGGTGGGGCGCGGACCCACGGCGATGCTCAGTGACCCCAGGGCCAGCGCCATCTCGAGCGTCCACTCCAGGAGTGGCGAGGACGGTGTGGCCTGCGCGAGGGCCGGGCCGTGGGGACGCGTGGCAGGACCAAGTCAGACAGTGTGTTTCCCTAGAGGCCCGCAACGTGGGGTGCTTTGGGGGGCGTGGGGGCTCGGACGGCTGTGCGCCATGAGAGGTGGGTTTGAATCAACCGTGACAGACGCACGTCCGGCCTAGTCCCGGCTGACTCCGGCGGGGGGAGAGCTGCCCCTTCCTCCGCAGAGCCCCCCCACAGCTCCTGGCCCTGCCTGCGTCTCCCTGGGGCTTGGGGGTCGCCGCTGGAGCCTCTGGGCCTTGTCGGGCTGGGGTGTGAGCCCTGCTTGATCTCGGGCCTCGGCGCTCTTGCTCGAGCCTTGAGTCGTCTTAGTCATTCTCCAGAACATTCCCTAAAGTTGGCTCGACATTATCTTTGGAAAAACAGAATGAACAAAGGGCCCCGGAGTCTGAAGTTATAATATCGGCGGGGAACACGCTACCCGTGACCTGCGGGGTGAGCTACCCCGGAGCGGGCGGGGCCCAGCTGAGGGCCAGGGCCAGCGGGGACACCCTGTTGTCTTTCGGGGTCTGTCCATTGATCTGAGATCAGGAAATGGTAACAAAACAACCACATGTGTTAACACAGACAAAAATAGAAGCTTGGGTGTGCAGCTGTGAGCTCTCAATAGGAGACGCGTTTAAGTGTTTGGTTTCAGAGTGTACGTTTTAATTGGCTCACTCTTATGGTTGGGATAGAGTCCGTTTGTCATTCGATTATTATTAGTAGTAATTAGTGACACTAGTTGTTATTGGTAGTAATTGGAGTATTATTAGTAGTGATGATGACAATATTTATTATCGTCTGTTTACTCTCCCTGCCTTTATAAGTTGGAAGTAAGATGTCAGGAGGACTTACAGCGCGACACGGCTTTCATTCAGATGCCGCCATGATTTAGAAGCAGAACGTGGTTTCTGTCTCTCAGGAGGCGTCTGCTCACACGGCGCCACCCCCGTCTGCGGGAACAAGTGCCTGCGTTTTGTTTTTTTTTAAAGATTTATTTATTGATGCACACAAGCGGGGGTGCAGGCCAGAGGTGAGGGGCGGCGAGAGGGTTCACCAGAGACAGAGCGGGGAGCAGAACAGGCAGACTGGTGGAAACACACTGCTGAGGGGAGCAGCGGGCGAAGCAGGAGAGGTCTGCGCACCATGTGGGAATCTCCCTGGCCGGGCGTTGAACCCGCACCGCGCGCCGCCGACAGCGCCACAGCGCAGCGCACAACCGCTGGGCCACCGGGGAGGCCCGAGTGCCTGCGTTTTGCTGAAACAGCAGATTCCTCCTAGAGCCCTGCTCCTGGGGTTCTGTCTTCATTTTAGGGAGCAGGCAAAAAGACGTGCGAGCAGAGACGAGCCAGCACTTAATTTGTTTCAACAGGAATGCCCCAAATAACGTCACGTCCAGTCCCACATCCAAACCAGCGACGACCTCCAGGCTGGCGGCCAGCATGGGCGCCGTGGCCTCCACCCCCAAGCCAGCCCCGGCGGGGACCCTGCCCGTGTCCAAGCCAGCTGCTGAGAAGCCCGCTCCTGCCAGGCCTGTGGCCGTCAAGCCTGAGGCCGCCAAGCCTGTGGCCACGAGGCCCGAAGCCACGAGGCCCGAAGCCACGAGGCCGGCCACGGCCAGACCCCCTGTGGCTGCGAGGCCGGGGGCAGGGAGGCCAGCAGCAGGGAGGTCCGCAGCCAGATCCCCCATAGCTGCCAAGCCCGTGGCCACGAAGCCGGAGGCCCCCAGACTCCAGGCAGCCAAACAGGCCACCGTTAGGCCGTCCACCGCCAAGCCCGTAGGTAAGAGGACCCCCAGAGGCAGAGCGGGGGGCAGAACAGGCAGATCCACTGAAACCCACTGCTGAGGGGAGCAGCGGGGAGACAGGAGGGGCTGCTGCGCCCTGTGGGAAGCTCCCTGGCTGGGGATTGAACTCGCGCTGCAGTGGCTGTGACAGCTCCATAGGCTGAGACTGACCCCTGCGCCCAGGGAGGCCCCTCTCCCTCTTTATAGCCCCCTTGGCCCTTCCTCCCTGCTCCCTCCCCCTCACCGCGCAGCCTCACTTCGTGGGTCACTGTCCCTTATCAGTGTTGGGCTCTTTGAGTCCCCTGCTGCGGACATCCAGTGTCCCGCCATGCCCCTGGGCCGTGCAGACGCCTCACGGTCTCTGCATTGCCCCCTGCGGCTGGACGCCCCCGCGAGCGCCTGTCTGTGGGCGTGGGGCCCCGTCTGTCCTCACTCTCGCTTTGCTCTCCCCAGCTAAGCCGTCCGGGGCGCTCCACGTGTCCGAGGTCACGGAGAATAGCGCCAAGCTGCGGTGGCAGCCGCCCGAGCCCCCCAGCCCGTACTTCTACCACCTGACCGTCACCTCGGCCCACGACCAGTCCCTGGTCCTGAGGCAGAACCTGTCCGTGGCAGAGCGTGCCGTCGGGGGCCTGCGCCCCGGCCACACCTACCACGTGGCGGTCATCTGCTACCTGCGGGCCCAGGTCAGGGCCACCTACCACGGCGCTTTCAGCACAAGTGAGTGCGAGGGGCCGCCCCGGACTCGTGGGGCGCCGGCCAAGCTGCTCGCTCAGCCCGGCCTGGGCCAGTGACGTGGTCAAGCAGGATCCCGGGGCGTCCGGCTGGGGGTACAGTGGAAGCTGGGTCCCCACGGGGACCATCGCCTGCCTTTGGGGCCCCGGCTAACCCCGAGGAGACCACTGGTGGGCCCTGCATCCCGCTGGGCCCGGGTCCGGGCTGCCGGGGGGTGTTCCAGGAGGGGCGCCCCTCAGCAGCAGAGCGAACACACCTCCGGCCACTCGCAGTTAGGGAGAAACGGGGAGCCCCTGAAGTGTCACCCCCGCCCCCGGCGCCGGCCAGGCCGTGGTGGAGAGAGCGCATCGTGCTTCTCCCCTCCAGCCCCCAGGCTGGGCGCTGCCCTCTGCCGCTCTGCCCGGGTCCCCCACTTCCCTGAGGCCTCCCAGTCTTCCTGGGCTACTCATGATCCCCCAAGTTCTTCCTCCTTGGCGCCCGCTGCTCCTGGGGGTCGGGGGGCTCCCTCCTGTCTCCTGGGCAGGGAGCTGCGCTTGAGCAAAGGGAGCCCCAGTTCTGAGGGCCAAGGGTGATCCCGGGAGTCGGGGGGCCCTCCCCAGCCCAGGGCTCTGCTTTCTTGGGGACCGCAAAGCGGTGGCGGCCGTGCGGGCGTCAGGGGCCTGCCCTGCCTGCAGCGAGGTCGCCCGCTGGGTCTTGGTGGCTCTGCGCTGGGCCCCGCGGGGGTCTGCAGGGCTCCGCCTCACGCCAGCCCCGGGCAGCGGCGAGCTTGCTCGGGCCTCAGGCTCCGGGGTCCCCCATTTGGGAGCCTCCCACCGTCCGCGTTTCTTCTTCTTTTCTTTTAATTTAATTTATTTATTTTTAATGCATGTATTTTTATTGTTATTTACGTCTTTTACATTTTGTATTCCCCTTGGGTGGCCACCACAGACAGCCCACCAACTGGGAAAAGATCTTTGCACGCAACACAACCGACAAAGGACCGATGACAAAAATGTACAAGGAACTCACAACTCAACAAAAACAAAGCCAATAACCCCGTCAAAATGGGCGTTTCTTTTTCTTTCAGAGAAATCGCAGCCGCCGCCTGGGCCCGCAGCCAGGTCGGCCTCGAGCGCCGCCATCAACCTGATGGTGAACACGGACCCCATGGCGGACGCGGAGGCAGGTGAGCCCGGCGGTGGGCCCCGCGGCGTGTCCTCGCACCCCCGGGCCGCGGAGGCTGAGGTCTGGGTCTCAGCAGGGCTGGCGCCTGGGGGCCCGGCCTCACTCCCTGCGGCCAGCGGGGTCTCGCGTGTGCCCTCTTGGCCCGCGCGGCCGCAGGCGGTGACCGGGCCGGGGCGGGCGCTGCGCTGGGTCTGCGGCTCCGCCTTGACAGGGCTCCGAGATTCGCCAGCGCCGTCTCCGTGTGCACGGCTGACCCTGATGTTCAGGCCCGTGAGGACGGCGCCAGCGTGTGCCCGTGCGTGTGCCCGCTGCACCCCGAGTCTGGGCTGGCAGCGCCCGCGGGGCCTCTCGAGACGGTCAGGCCGGCGCGGTCAGCGCGTCGCTTTGCTTTAAGAGCCTTGGCCAGAGACGCTGGTGGCCAAGTCAGGGCCGCGGGCCTTGCTCTGGGGCCCAGCGCAACCTCCGACTCCGGGTGGTCCCGTCTGGCCACGCCGGGAGGAGCGTTGTGCGCTGACCCGCCTGTGTCGGCCGTCGGTCGTGGGGTGCGGCCGTGCGAGGCCAAGAGGCTCCTCAGAGGGCCGGCGTTGCTTGGGGAGCAACACCACACTGATGAGCGGGAGTCGTGGTGCAAACTGTTCTGGCAGGAGGCTGCCGAGCCTGGCCTTTTCATCTAGTGAGAGTTTTTGTGCAGAAACAGTTTCTCAGGGTCAGAGGAGAAGGAGAAAACAATTAGGAGGGAAAGTATGTTTATCTGAACTTTTGGGGAGAGGAGTCTGCGAATCCGAGTTATGTATAGCCCAGTGTTGTGGCCGCTGTTTGCAACTAGACATGCTGGCTTCCCTCTGGACACCCGCTTTGTCTCGCAGGCGTTTTGCCCAAACTCTCTGGGGCGCAGAGACGCACGTCGGTCAGGGCTCCCCGGCTTCGCTGGTCCTGCCTCGCAGTGCACACGCGTGTCCTCGGAGGTTTAAGCATCCTGCTCTCGGTTAACTTAAGAGCGCGTCTGTGGCGTCGGCGCGTTATTGGTTGACTCGGCCAACGGGCTCTGTGTCGATAGGGCGGAGCTGCAGAGCCAGAGTGGTGACTTAGGCAGCTCGTGGATTCTAGCACACCCACGGGCCAGTGCTCTGTGGTGTCCGTGGCCGCGGCCGCCGCCACGGCCCGTGGGCTATTCCGTGTCCGTCCTCACCTGCTCTCGCCTCGGTGAGGGTTCACGGCGGTGTCGGCTTCTCGCTGCGTCCCCGTGGTGGGGCCGGGCCTCATTCGTCTGTGCTCGATGCAGTTAGATGGTTCTAGACGGTTCTGAGGTCTTCGACCCCACGTCTGTCCATCTTGGCTTTGACAGTTACTTCCGGAAGGAAACTGCTCGAATGTGCTGTTCCCCTGGCAGGCTCTTCCCGTGTCTGCGGAGATCGTGCTCTGCCTCCGCCTCTGCCTCTGCCTCTGCCTCTGCTCTAGCTCCGCCTCCGCCTCTGCCTCCGCCTCTGCCTCCGCCTCCGCCCCTGCCCCTGCCCCAGCCCCTGCCCTAGCTCCGCCTCTATCTGTCTACCTGCCTATCATCCACCCACCCAGTCCCCTCCGGCTGAGCCTATCGCCTGTCTGTCATCGATCAATCGGTCATCTATCTACCAATCCTTCAGAGGACCGTGACAATTAGTACTAGGAGTTACTAGAACCAGCGTAACCGCATCAACGCACGGATTGTAACACCATCATACAGAGATGTGTAGCAAAGGAAAATAAACGAGTGAAACGTAGAGCTGAAAAATGCTTAAAATACTTTGCTTTTGGAAACAAGTTTAGGAGTCGGTCTGTGTTAGAGTGTCCCTCAAACCCCCCATCTTCCCGATGGAAAGGTGGGCAGAAAAACAAGAAATTCTCTCCTCAGTGTAAATCTGTGGGAACGGTCTAGGAATTCAAGGTGGATTAGATTATTAACCTCAGTTTTTAAGTTCTGCATTAAAGATTTATAAAAATCTTAGCATTGTGATTTTCAAACTAAAAAGTAATAATAATAAAAAAAAAAACACCTAAGGAAGAAGAACGGAGGGTTTGGGGGTGGCGGGGGTGGGGGATTGTGAGACTCAACCCTTAGGATTTCTGCGGGTTCCTGTGCCCTGCTTCAGGGCCCTGGGCAAGGCGCCCCTGCTTGGGGGCCCTGCAGTCCCCAGCCCTCCCCAGCACCTCCCGGGACCTCCCTTGGGGCCCACCCGAGGCTTCCCCAAGATGGGGCGGGACGGGGCTTCCCAGCCGCCGCTGATTCTGCTCCGCGTGGAGTGTGGGAAATGGACCGTTTCTGGTGAATTCGGTGCTTCGTGGAGAGAACAAGGGCTGGGAGCAGATGTCTTGGCAACATGGGGATGTTCTGTCCTCCAGTGTCTGGTGCAGAGGACAAGAGTCCAGAGCAGCGCAGTCGGCACAAACGGCTCGACCCTGAGCAGGCCTGGCCGACCCGGCTCCGCCCAGCCGGTGATGCCGCCCCGCCTTAGCCCCGGGCCTCCTCCTTGCGGGTTTTGAAGTCGGGGCTGTGCCTCTTGGGCTCCCAAGTCAGGATGAGACGGGTCGGACCCTTTCCCTGTCCTTCTGCTTAGCGCTTACCCCCGCCCGGTGCCCTCCCACGTCCCGGGCGCTTCCCACCCCGGCTCCGAGTCGGCGGGAGAGAGAGTCAACTTGCTTTTCTCAAGACCCAGGCCCCAGGCGGGGGTCTCAGGTCCGCACACTAACAGCCCTTGGCCCCGAGACAGGGAGCCCACACACAGGGAGCGCCGCTCGCTCCGGCTGGGCCCGGGGCGCGGGTATCGCCGGAGCATGGCGCGTGCTGACGGCGGCGCTGTGTGCACGGTGGCCGAGCTGGCCTTGGCGGTGCACGAAACGAGACTGGAATCATTCTCCTATTAAGGGACTCAAGGCCTCCTCCTCTCCCTGGTGGCCCAGCGCCTGGAGTTGGCGGCATAGCTTAGGCGGATGGAATATAGCGTCTGGCCGGCCCGCGCCCCGGGGATACACGGCTAAGTGACGTGGTGGGGAGAAGGACGCAGTTATGGCAAAAAGCGTAAAGCACGAGCTTAGCCCCGGCGGCGGCGACTGCTAGGTGGCTGCACACGTCCCCCTTGCTGCAGAGGCGTCTTCAGGGCCGCGCGAGCAGCCGTTGGCCTTGCCCTGTTTGCTTGGGGTGAGCTCAGAGGGCTCTTAGCGTCTTTTTTTATGGGGAAGCATGAAAGGCTTAAAAAAGAAAGGTCAAGATCTACAAGAGCACAGGCCCCAAAACTTAAGCACAACTGCACTTAGAATAAAGTTAAAAATGAAATTCTCAGGGTAGCCTCTGCATCCAGATGGAGACCCTGGAGGTCGTTCTCTCGGGAGAGCTTGTCCCTGCTCCCGTCCGCCCGCGCGGGCCTGAGGTGCTGACCCTGGCGTGTGTGAGACCCCTGGCCGCCGAGGCGCGTCTCCCGGCACGGCCGCCCCCGCCCCCGCCCTGTCCTGCTGGAGGGTGTGCCCGATGCTGCGGCACCTCACACCTCAGCCGTAAGCAGGAGAGGTTGCTCAGTTCAGTGTTGGGTCGTTTTCAAGAGTGATTTTTTTTCTGATTATAAAATACACAGTCGAGAGCAGGTTGACTGCCGAGCCCCAGCCCACGGGGGGGGGACTGACTCCGCCCCCCGCCCAGTTGCCCCCACACCCCACGTCCACACGGCGAAAGGCCACAGCGCGCCCACGTCCTCCTGGCTGAGCCCGCACAACCTCCTGCTGTCCCGGACGGCCTCTACAAGCGGACACGGGCCCCACTTGCTTCCTCGGAGGCTTCTGGAGCCCCAGACGGCTCACGGCGGCGCCCCAGGCAGGCCCCCCCGCCCTTCTTTTAGGAGGGCTTTTCACCTGATCCGTGCCTGGGAAAGGGAGCCAGGTGGGGGCGTGGCTCCCTCCACGTGCCGGCCCCGGGCGCCCGCGTCCTCGGCAGCAGGACCGGGGGTGGCTGGGGGCCGGGGGCTGGGCTCCGGGGTGGGGGCAAGCGTGGCGACGCTGCGTGGGGCCGGACTGCGGAGAGCGGCTCCGGGGCCCGGCCACGCCTCTTTGGACAGCCAGACGCTGTTACGTATTTGTCCCAAAAACGGATGTTTCAGCCCAAAGTGAGAAGCCCAGTGACGGGAGTTTCAAACTGTGACTCCTTGGGCTCCAAACTCGCTCTCCTTAGCCTTCCGCGCGGGGAGCCCCAGAGGCCTGCCCTCGAGGGGCATTCGTGCTATGCGTGCCGCGCCCTTCCCGACGTCTGCCCGCAGTGGCCGCGAGTCCGGGTTGGCGAAGGGCTTGAAATGCAGAGGCTCAGTGTGGTGGAGTCAGAGGCCCCGGGGGCCACGGGTCGGGGAGCACAGTGCTGCGGACCCTCCCGGCGGCGTCCCAGCCGGGCGGCCCTGGTGTCTGCCCACAGCTGGGAGGGGCTGCGGGCCCCGGAGCCGGCAGTGGGGGCCAAACGCGGGCCTCAGCCGGGCCCACCGCGGTCAGCTTGCCCTGGCTTCCGGGGCCTCCGAGGCTCTGGGTCGCCGCTGCCTTCCCGGGAGCCCGGGGGACGCCGTGTGTGCTGCGGCCGAGCTGGGGGCAGCCGGGTCCACAGGCGCTCGGACCCTCGGCAGGTCTCCGCCCCAGCCCAACCCCCGTTCTTTCAGTCCGGCCCTCAGGGGCAGCTCTCCCCTTTGCTCCTCAGCACCCCTCGGCCCTTGGCTGCTTCTGCCTCTGCAGCTGGGAGCAGCTGTGGCGCTAGGACCGGACCGGGGGGGCCCTGAGTGGCCGGGCTCGCCCGCCGCCCCCCCCGACACCTGGTGTCCACGGCGCCGGCCGAGCGTTTACGCCCGACCTGCAGACAGCGGCTGGCTGCACGCGCCCCTTTGCGGGCACGGTCCGGAGCTGCGGGCAACCCCGTAACATGGCGCCGCCGTGCCAGCCAGGCCGCCTCGGCGCAGGGCCGCAGCCTCGGCTCGCAGCTGGACGCCGTCAGGCCGCGCGTCCGGAGGAGGGCGGCGGCAGCTGGGCGGGCGAACTGCCCCGTGAGCCGCGCCAGCGTCCAGCCCTCGCCCACGCAGGGTCTGGCTGGGCAGCTCACGGGGGCGCCGGCCGCACGTGCGCACATGTCCGCATCGAGGGGCTTCTTGTCCACTTCGA
The DNA here is from genome assembly GCA_004024925.1 of Scalopus aquaticus. Classification (NCBI taxonomy): domain Eukaryota; kingdom Metazoa; phylum Chordata; class Mammalia; order Eulipotyphla; family Talpidae; genus Scalopus; species Scalopus aquaticus. The sequence goes on from PVIJ01015870.1 coordinate 25,278, forward strand.
CTTCCTTTCCGCCCGCGGCTCGCGCGGGTCCGAGCCTGGCCCGGAGCTGTTCCGCGTGCCCCTCGCAGCTCTGCCGGGGAGAAGGCGCCAGAGTTCTCAGATGCGGCTTCTCCCCTGGGGGGTGAGCGTGGCAGGATCGGGAAGTAAAACGCGCTGCTGGGCGGGACACACCCCGCGGGCTGCGCAGGACTCGGGGTGCGGCAGCCGAGGCCCTGGCATCCACACGGGGTCTTTCGGGGCTCAGGAGCCCAGAGGCGTGACCGCGCCCTGCGGCAGTGAGTTGCCGAGGCCGAGGCTGGACCTCGGCTGGGCTGACGGACGCTCTCTCCCCTCGCCGTTAAGATATCTGCCAGCTGCCCAGAGACTTAGGCACGTGCAAGAAATTCGTGCTGAAATGGTTCTACGACTCCAAAAACAAAAACTGTGGCCGGTTCTGGTACGGAGGCTGCGGCGGGAACGAGAACAGATTCGACACCCAGGAGGAGTGTGAGAAGGTCTGCGGTGCTGGTGAGTGGCGCCGGGAACGCGCGTCCCACAGAAACGCGAGACGCGGTGAGGGACAGAGACGGCAGGGACACAGGGCGCCTCCAGGGAGGGCCGAGCCCAGGAGACCACAGTGACGGTCCGAGTTAGTGTGGTGCCTCAGGCCGCGCCTGCGCTGCGTCATGCCAGTGAGGACGCACGTGGTCGGCGGCTTCTCTCATCCTTCGGCGACGCCCCTGACCGCTACGGACAGTGACACGACAGCGGCGGCGTGAGGGAGAGCGGGTGACGCGGCCGCAGGGCGGGCAGAGAAAGCGCCCCCCTGAAAGTGGCTCTTTAGACCACTTGCTCCCTCTAAACAGTAACGCTGGGGCCGGCCAGCCTGTCCTCGACGTGGCCAGCTCCGTCAGGCATGAGGACAGCGTTGTGGGCACGTGGGGGCCGTGCCAGAGTGGGGGCCACTGTGCACTGGGAGGACCGGGGCCGGCCCACGAGGGTCCCAGCAGGAGCAGGGGGCCCCAGCCCCAGCCCCAGCCCCAGCCCCAGGCCCAGCCCCAGCCCCAGCCCCAGCCCCAGCCCCAGGCCCAGCCCCAGCCCCAGCCGCAGCCCCAGCCCCAGCCCCAGCCCCAGCCCCAGCCGCAGCTCGGCCCTGCAGAGCCGAGGTGAGAGAGGAGGCGGCTCCGGGCCGCGGCCTCGTCCCGAGAAGGGCAGCGTCCCTGCGGTCGGTCACCTGGTCTTCCTTGTCTCCCGCCCCCAGTGCTCGTGGGCGCCAACGCCGGGGCCATGGCCGCCATCGGGACCTAACGCGCAGCCGCCCCGTACCTCGTGAAGAAGGGCCAGCGTGCGCCGTCCCCGCGGAGGCTCCGGTCTCTGCCCTGTGCATCCCCCGCTTTCGTCGCCGCGCGGGCTCGGAAGGAGACTTCTGCGTGAGGCTGTCAACTTGGTGCTAATGTGTGTGTGGGCCCAGCGCCGTCCAGGCGCACGCCCGCCGGTGCTGGGGCGCCCGCCGCTGCTGGCGCCCATGCGAACGTCCCCCTCGGCTCCCCTCCGGGGCCCCACGCCCCCGTGTGAGGCGCACGGAAGGTCGCTGGGCCCTGGCGGCCGGCTCCGTGCGCCGCTGCTCGGGCCCTCCCCGCAGCCGTCCGCGGCACGCTTGCCCACGCCCCTCAGGCCCCGCTTTTGCTGTTCCCGACCCCGAAGCTGCGCTAGCTCGCAGGGAGCCAAAGCCTCGGGCCCTGGCCCCGGCGCTGCCCGGGCCGGACGCCGCCGGACAGGGGCGCGGGGGGCTCGCGGGCGCCCTCCACCGTGTGTGTCTGTGTTTTTATTTTTTTTTAATCCAGGGGGGTTTAATTTTAATTTTAAAATTTTTAGGAAATTTATACAAAGAAACTTTTTAATAAAGTATATTAAAGTGTTGCGGTGTCACTATGCTGAGTGTCCAGCGCGCCTGACGTCAGACGCCCCTCGGCCCAGGGGACCGGCCGCCCGCCCAGCTCCCGCACCCACCCCGGCCGTCCTGTGGAGGGTGAGGGGGCAGAGGTGTGCGGGGCTCAGGTGGGGGCGGGGGCCCCGGTGGGGTCGAGGGACCAGGTGGGGTTGGGGGCCCAGGGTGGCCGTGCGGCCTGGGCCCCTCAGCATGGCCCTGAGAGCGCGGCTGGCCCTGCTCTCCTCGGGCTGCTCGGCGGGCCCGGAGCCTGACTCGCCTTCTGCAAGGACCGTCCGGCCGGGGACCTGGCCCTCCCCAAGCAAGGGCGCGCCCGAGGCCCGGGGCTGAGAGTCTGCGTGTCCATCTTGGGGCCGGGAGGCGACGCGGTCGCCTGAGCAACGCCGGCCCGCCCAGCACCTGCTCCCACTTCGGCTGCGGCCACGCGCCCTGGGGCCGCCCCGCTGCGCCTTCAGGCTGGGTCCTGCTCGCCCGAAACCCGGCTCAGGCCTCGGCCCTGGAGGCCTCCGTGGGGCGGACGCAGCTCCGGGGGGCCGGGCCTCGCCGGCCACCTGCTCCCCTCCCCGTGGGGCGGCTTGCTGTGCTCTCGCCGGCGCCCCAAGCCCCTCCTGCCGCATTGCGACCCCCCAGTGCGGGCCCTGCGGTGCCGGCTGGGGCCTGGGCACCCCACACGTTCACCCCACACCGGACGGAGCAAGTGCGGCGGCTGCGGCGGACCGGCCTGCGCTCTGCTGGGGAAGGCCCCGCCCGCCGCTGCAGCCCCCGCCCCGCACCGCACACCCGCGGCTCGGGGCGTCTTGTGGGTGCAGCCGGAGCGCGGGGGGGGCTGAGGAACGGGCTCAGCCGCCCGGATGTTCAGGCTCACGAGGGCCCTGCGCTGGCAAATCCACGCAGTTTTATTAACACTTCGTGTGCCGGTGCCCTTTCAGTTTCCCAGCCCTTGGGGCCGGCCATTGTCTGTGCCACCGCAGGAATGGCAGAAGCATTCAGTAAAACACACACAACTCCTGAACGACTGGGTATTAAAAAAACTGTAACAGCTCTCATAAAACACTTACACTTTCACCAAAACAATGTGCAAAGCTTCTAGACTGAGTCCGATCCAAGAAATAGCTCCTGATAGTGCCAAATAATCCACCGTGGCGTGAAAAACCGGGGACTAGATGAACACGTGTTAATACGTGAGCAGCCACCTGAGACCGGTGACAGAAACACGCACTGACACGTGAGCGGGCCACAGTGTTAAAAAGAAAACAAACACAGCCATCAAAGACCCCCCCGGGTGTGCGGCCGGACGCAGCTCAGCGAGGCCGCCGGGTCGCCGCGGGGGGCCGTGGCAAGCTCGGACAGCGCAGCGGGCCAGGCCCACAGGAGCGAGGAGCCCCCGTTCAAGAGCTGACATCATCTCCCTGGTCCGTTCCCATGAAGCCGGCGGGGCTGCGCGGCCATCTGCCCTGCCGGGGTCAGCTGGGGTGGCCCGGGCTGCCGCGCCCCCCAGCGCATCTTCCCGAGGCCCGAGCAGGACAGCCCAGCCCGGACACTGCGTCCTCCCCGATCCCTGTGGGGCCCTGACCCCACTGTCCACCCCGCTCCTCGGGTCAGCCCGGGGAGCTCCCGCCCGGCTGGCCGCGAAGGACTCCTGTTTCGGATTTTGCGAACGAGAACTCCGCTTCTTCGTTAGAAGGGAATTTATAATTTTGACGTGTGGAGAGCGCGGGGAGGGCTCCAACCCGGTGAGGACGCGCCGCTGGACGGGCAGTGCCGCTTCCAGGGACCCGAGGAGCGCGCGGCGTGGACGGGACGCGTGTGGCCGTGGGCAGCTCAGCCGAGCAACGAGCGGGCACCGCCTTGGCCACGGCGGGTGTGGGCGAAGACCCCGTGGGCCCTCGGGCCGGTCCCGTGGCTCTCGGCAGTGCCGAGGGGGCCTGTGGCCATGAGTGGTGGGTGCGCAGGAGAGTGGCCAGCTGGGAGCGAGAGCCACTGACCAGGCCTTCCCCCCACGGACACAGAGGGCCGCGGGGGCAGACTGGCCAGGGGTTTAGGCGCCGCTCAGGCTGACACTTGGGGTTTTGGGCTGTCCAGCAGCTGCGTCCCTGATGAGCACGGCCATCACTGACCGTGGCCATTACTGACCAGGGCCATCACTGACCAGGGCCGTCACTGACCAGGGCTGTCACTGACCGCAGCCATCACTGACCAGGGCTGTCACTGACCGTGACCATCACTGACCAGGGCTATCACTGACCAGGGCCGTCACTGACCAGAGCCATCACTGACTGTGGCCATTACTGACCAGGGCCGTCACTGACCAGGGCTGTCACTGACCACAGCTATCACTGACCAGGGCTGTCACTGACCGTGACCATCACTGACCAGAGCCATCACTGACTGTGGCCATTACTGACCAGGGCCATCACTGACCAGGGCCGTCACTGACCAGGGCCGTCACTGACCGCAGCCATCACTGACCAGGGCCGTCACTGACCGCGGCCATCACTGACCGCGGCCGCTACTGACTGGTGGCCACGGCCAGTCAGGCTGGTGGGAGACACTTCGCGCATCTCAGCAGTGCTGTTTGGCCTTCCTCTCCTTGCACAGGAGGAAACGGCCGGAGTGACCCGACCTGACCGCAGGAGGCAGCATCTGAGCGAGCCATCGTGACCCAGAGCTCCCCATAATCCTCTGGGACCCCCACTGCCCTCCTCCAGGGGCCTCTGAACCCCCCACCTCGCCCCCAGGGCCACCTTCCCAAGGCCTTCGGCTGCTTTGGGACCTGGCCGACCCTGCCCCCTCAGTGCAGATTTCCCCTCTCGCGTCCACTGCTGGGCAGCTCTGGGAGAGGCTGGGGTCCAGCTCAGGTCTGGGCTGCTCAGAGGGCGGCCGGCTGGCCCCTGAGGCGGGTCGTGGGGCCCTCGGGCTGCCCGCTCTCTGCACTGTCCAGGGCTCCTGCTGGCGCTGTGCCCGCAGGCCTGCCACGCGCCCGCCTCCGTCCACACCGCTGGAGAGACCATCTGGGGGGCAGCCGGGCGGCAGCCTCGCGCGCGGCTTCAGCCTCTCCCCTCGGTGACCAACGCCCAGGGAACGGTCTGCACGTCCCTGCCAGGTGGCCCTCGTTGTCAGATCTGCGGCCGGACCTGGCGGCTCCTCGGGAGCTGGCCTCCGCTGGGCCAGGCAGGGGAGGCTTCTGGGAGTGCAGGGCTGCCAGAGTGGGGAGCCCAGGCCGTCCCCCCAGTCTGCTCCTCTCTGCCCGTCTGCCGGTGAGCTCGGACGCTGCCCCGGCCTCTGCGTGCCCTGGCAGCCGAAGGACCTGGGGGCCTGGGGGCCTCCTGGGGCTGCCCAGCGGCCCCGGGTGCGGGAGCCCCTCGGACTCCTGAGCCCCAGCGTGGAAGCAGCCGGGGCCTTCGCCTCGTCTCTGTGCTGCGACCGCACGATGGGCCTCAAGTTGCCGAGAGCTGCCAGGGCAGCAGCATTTTGAAATCAGGCTGTTGTCTGGCGCCCAAAGCGGGGCCGGGAAGCAGGCAGAGGAGGAAGGGCTTGCCCCGGGCGCCCACGCGTCACGGGGCTGCGAGTGGCCGGCCCTGCCAGCCAGGGCCTGGAGGAGACGGCGCCTGCGTCAGGCCAGGCCGCTGGGACAGTGGGGTTCCGGGCGGGGGGGCGGGCGCAGGGGTGCCCGGGTTCCAGGGAGGTGCTGGAAACAAGCAGTTCCCGGACACGCATCGCGGCCTTCAGCCTCCAGGGGACCCCGAGAGCCTGAGCTGAGCGCGGGTGGGGTGGGCCTGGCGGGAGGGGGGCCTGTCACCTACGAGCCGGTCTTGTTTGGGGTCCCCTGGCCCGTGCCCTCGCTATTTCGGGGGCTGCAGTTCGCTGGGGAAGGCAGTGGAAAGCCAGGTGAGCGGCAGGGAGGCGAGACGGGAGAGGCACACAAGCTGCGGTGCAGGCCAGAGGCGTGGGGCGGTGAGAGCGTTCACCAGAGACGGAGCGGGGAGCAGAACAGGCAGATCGATGGACACACACTGCTGAGGGGAGCAGCGGGCGAGGCAGAGGGGTCTGCTGCTTGCTGTGGGAATCCCCGACGGGGATCGAACTCGCGCCACAGCTGCCGACAGCCCCACAGCGCTGCGCTCAGCCCGCTGCGCCACCAGGGAGGCCCCGCTTCTCTGTATCTTATGGACAAAAGAAGACTTTGGCTTTGGGCCTTTGTGTATACACACAAAACTGTTGAACTCACCACCTCGTCAAAGGAACGAGAGCTGCTTGTTAGACCAACTTCAGGGTAACAAAAATAAATATCAGCCATCTCCGGAGACAACGAACTCATGCATGTTTTGTACTATTCGGGATGAAGGTGCCAAATGAGAATACACTTTAATTCTACTCTGTTCTGCTCTAGTCTGGTCTGGCCCACTCATGGCAGCAGATACTCAGAAAAGCGCCTCCTTTCCGTGCGTCCTGGGAAAGGCTTGGCCGAGCGCTGGGTCTGCCGAGCGTCACGCTCTCACAGCTGGCCGGCAGCTTCGGTTTGCACAGTAAATGTCTGATGGGATTTATGTGAGGGCTTGAACGTCCTCGCCACAGATGACTCACCCTGGGGTAATCTCTCTTTGGCTGGCCAGAGCACCCCACATCTGCAAGTTCAAACCCTTATGCTCACTTGAGTTTCAAAACTGAAAATCCGTTTTCCCTCAGAAGATGTCACTGCGCAGGCTCTTGGCAGTTCACATGTGCCCGCTGGCCCCCGGGTCCCTGCTCCCGGCCCCGCGGGCCTCCCATCCGACTCTCTCAGGCCTTTTAAGGAAACACACCCGTTGCTGGAAGCGCGTCAGCCCTGCATTCCAGCCTGCACACATGGAAGCCGTTGCCTGCCGCTGAGCCGGGAGCATCTGCCAGCGTGGCAGGGGGAGGGCTAAAAATAGCGGGGTGCACTGCCTGGCTCTGCTGCGGCAGCCCCTTCTGCGGCAGGGAGGGTCTGCCTGCCGGCCCCTGGCTCCTGAACCCCCTTGTTTGGCAGGAGCGGATCCCCAAGCCCACCCCACATTCGTTCTGCGCGTCGGAGCCCACCAGCCAGCAGGCTTGGCCGCCCCTCCTCCAGCGCCTGTCGGCGGGGTGGACGGGGGCGCCTGTGCCGGTCGGACCTCAGGTCCTCACTCTCCTCCCTCGGCTTGGACGGCCAGGGTGGGCCTCAGCAGTCAGGGGCGCTGTCAGGGAGGCTCGGAGACACCCCCAGGCCGGTCCCTGCGGCCCCGGTGTCCCTTGAGGGTACTCGGCCCAAGTGGGGTCCCTAAAGAGTAAGGAGAGGTGTGGGCTGGGTGGCGGGGACTCGAGCACCCGGGGACAGATGTCTGCCGCACAGGCGTTCAGCCGGGAGGCCTGGTGGCGCCGCCGCCTGAGAGCGTCTTTCGAGCAAACCTAACTCGCCGGCCGCCGGCTCCAGTGCCCGGTGCGGGGGCGCTGCGTGCGCTGTCCCAGCACACCGTGGGCCCGCGGGCGGGGTGGGGCGGAGGCTGCAGCTTTGTCTTGACAGTGGGCCAGGGAGGGCCCTGCCTAGCCCACCTTGGCCCTCCCTGGCCCTCCGTGTCCCTCCCTGGGCCTCCCTGGCCCTCCCTCCCTGGCCCTCTCTGACCCTCCTTGGCCCTCCCTGACCCTCTCTGGCCCTCCCTGGCCCTCCCTCCCTGGCCCTCCCTCCCTGGCCCTCCCTCCCCGGCCCTCCCTCCCTGGCTCGCTCTGGCCCTCTCTGGCCCTCCCTGGCCTTCCCTGACCCTCTCCGGCCCTCTCTGGCCCTCCCTGACCAAAAGATCATTTTTGAAAGTGACCCCATGGAGGGACAGAGCAGCCTACCAGGTCTCGGGGCCTGTGGTGGCCCCTGCCTGTTAGGAGGGCTGCGAGGCCGTGTGCGGGTCAGTTCCGTCCCGCAAGGCTGTGGTCACGAGGAGCACACCCACTGGGTGCGGGCAGTGGCCCTCTGGGCTGGGCATTTGGGGCCGGGCACAGGGAGGCCACCCGCTGCGGGAGCCAAATGCCGAAGACATTTCTGTGAATGCGGTGCTCGGAGGAGACCCTTGTGGACGTGGAGGGCAGACCAAGTCCCCCCTCAGCTGGCCGGGACTGTGCTGGCCGCTGCCCGGTCTGTGAGCACGGGTCCAGCGACGCTCGGAGGCACTGCGCCAGCGGGTGGGGAGTCTCCACGTCTGACCATCTTCCGTGTCGGTAAAACCCCAGGCCGGACGCGGCCCCGACACCGAAGATCGCGTGAGCCCAGAAAGAACCTTCTGCTGTTTGCTCTGCTGGAAGAGGCCGGCCGCTGCCCTGGGGACCGCCTCGCGCGTCGCCACACCCCAGCACCACGAGGGTCCTGTCCCCGGCGGACGGAGGGAGCCCGCCCACACCGGCTCCGGCGTCTCCGGAGGGGCGCGGGCCTCCTGGCTGTGTCCACCCAGCAGGAGCATGCGGCTGCGCCGATGGCAGAGCTGACCTGTGCCGGCCGGCCCTGCCCGCCTGCCCCCTGGCCGCCCTGCCCCCCGTCAGCTGGGCAGTTCGCTTCTCTGCATTTTGACACTGTTTAAGGCTGTTAATCTTTTCAATTCTTTGAAAATTCACATTGTAGACTTCAGCTCCTATATCTTATCAATTTATTTTTGCTGCCATTAACTTGTTTTCTCCAAGAATATGACACGTAGAGTCTGGTGCGTTTTTGGTGCCCCCGCACTTGGTGACCGAGGACAGTGGCTTGGCCTCGCCAAGCCCGCTGGCCGCCTGCCCCCTCCCGCCCGCGGCACGGGTGGGGTGAGGCCGCGTGGCCGCCCCGCCTGGGGGATCCCAGTGCCCCTTCGCTGGTAAGCAGACATCCGCGCCCCCAGTGACGCTGGGGGCACGGGGCACAGCGGTGCGGAGTGGGAGGTGAAGGGGGCGCCGGTGGGACAGCCCCACCCCCCTTCCGTGGCCCGTCCAGGCTGGGCTCACCTCGACCTCCTCCCTCAGGCCGGGACAGGACGGCGTCACCTCCGCAGCTCCCACTGCCCGCCCTGGGTTGTCCCTCCGCCTCGCACCTGAGTCCGGCTCCTGCCCCCGAGGAGGCCTGGCGCCCGCCTAGCCCCACCCCCGTTTCCCTGCCATGCTGCCCGAGCCCAGCCCCCGGGCTCTTGGCCGACCCCGCTCAGCCCCTGCCCCCTCAGGAGGGCCGGCGGGTCCTCCACCCCCGCAGTTACTCAGGCGCTGGCACATTACGCGAGGCCTTTCTAGCTGAAAGCAGACCTGCCGGCTGCGGGCTCTGGGCTGACGCCGTGGCGCACACTGGGGTCGAGGCGGAGCTCAGTCATCCGCGCGGCCGGTCTCGTCTGAATTAGCCATGATTCATCTCAGGAAAACCTGCGCCGTGACGTTAGTCACGGAAACCCGTGGCCTGGCTCAGGCCAGGGTTGGTGACTCCATATACAGTACTTTACTTAACCCTCATGGCAGTTCTATGAACAAGGTACAATGATGAAGGGAGAGCTGTGATGGGGGAGGAGGTGAGGGAGGAGGAGGTGAGGGAGGAGGAGGTGAGGGAGGAGGTGAGAGAGAAGGAGGTGAGGGAGGAGGTGAGGGAGGAGGAGGTGAGGG
>PVIJ01015871.1:0-34799 GCA_004024925.1 Scalopus aquaticus
GGAGGGCACACCTTTTCACTGGCAAAGCTGCCGCTAACACCACCTAAGGCTGCAGTCTTCTTTGATCCCCTCCCCCAGCCAGGCTCCCCCATCCCTAGAGGTACCCCCAACTCCTGGCCTGAAGATTTCCTCTCAGACTTTTCTCCTGCACCCACCCACTTACTCAAGTTCCAATAGAAAAGCTCCCCCCAACCTGCAAATCTGGCCTTCGGGCGCCCTTTCCCGCCAGAGGATTGGGAGGGAAGTTCTGTTAAAAACATGATTTACACTGACATGTAACAGGTTGACTGTTGACATTTTAAATGAATTACTAAATGCTGGTTTCAATTTGTTCATGTCTTTTCCAGGGGTGGGGAGAGGATGGAGTAAAGGCTGGGGGCAGACAGTCCCCCCACTTCTCCCGCTCCCCTCTCCCGCCTCTCTCAGCACCTGAACACCCCCATTCCAGAGCTCCTTGCTGGTATGTGAATGACAAGGCTGATTTGGAGGGGGTGGGCATGTCCAGGGCACCGATCGCCACCCTGACCACACCTTCCCCCATTGTCCATGCTTAGAGCCAGCGGCCTCTGCAAGTATAATTAGTTAATAAATCACCCCGAGTGATAAATAGAATGATAGATGCGGGTTTCACTTGATCACTTTTTTATTAAGGAGAAATAAATCAGCCCCACATTGTTGCTATAAACCTTTCACACTGGTCAGATCCTGGCGGGCAGGAGCTGATTAACATGGCCACATGTAGGGACCATTTGTAGCTGATCGCGGAGATCAATCAATCCCTGTCATCTTCCCTCCTTGGAGGAGTGGCAGAAGCCAGGTGCTGCTCCATCATCTGTTGCTCCCTGGCTTCTTGCTGCAGGAGTGGTGGGGGCATGCCTGCCGGGTACCACGGGGCCTCGGCTCAGTCCCTGGGTGAGGGCCTCTGAGCCGTGAACCGCGGCGGGCGCCCTGCTCTCTAACAACAGGTGAACAGTGATGTCTTCTTTGGATCATTGTTCTGGGCACCTGAGAGAGCAGTAGGTGCCAAACGTCTTCCTTGACCCGCAGCGTGCCAAAGTTACGGAGGATGCCAAAGAGCCTCTGTTGAGTTGGGGTCTATCTTCACTGTGTTAGCAATGAAAACAAAGTGAAGCCGGTATTTAGTAGTCCATTTAAAACTTCAATAGTCAACCTATTACATGTCAGTATAAATCACATTTTTAAAAAGATTTATTTATTTATGCATACAAGCTGGGGTGTAGGCCAGAAGTGGGGGGTGAGAAGATTCACCAGAGACAGAGCGGGGAGCAGAACAGGCAGATAGACTGAAATGCACTGCTGAGGGGAGAAGCGGGCGAGGCAGGAGAGGTCTGCCGCGCCACGTGGGATGCTCCCTGGCCAGGGATCGAACTCATGCTCCAGTGGCTCGGGACAGCCTCATAGCATTGGTCCAACCTGTTGCACCACCAGGGAGGCCCCTATAAACCACATTTTTAACAGAACATCACTGTAGTTTCCCAAACAAGAAAAATGTAAGGAGTAGCATTGTTTTATATTTTTGCAAGTTTTTTTTTTTTAATTTCTGGCTTAATTGGAGGCTTCAAAATTCTCCTGCTTCTAAGATTCTCCTGCTTCTGCAGTCTATCCCTTCAGATAGGTTATTCTGGCTCAAATGCATGAAGGAAAAGTGGCTTTGCTTGAATATGCCAGTTGGAGAAGGGAGAACTATTTGATAGCCTTCTCAGGTAGTTGTGGCTACTTGAGGTAGCCTCTGGAGGTTCCACACTACACTCCTGAGGGGAGTGTGGAAAGGCAAATAACATCTTAACATGGCATCTGACCCTTGAACACGCAGGTGTTTGGCAGCAACTCCACGCAGTGAAATCTGCATATAAACACTCAGCCCTCCCTTGGTGTCCTTGGGGGCGTGTTTTCAGTGGTTTCTCCCTACCAAAATCTGAGGGTGCCCTGATCCCTTAAAGTGGGTCCCGCATATCTACGGGTTTTGCATCCTTGGATTCAACCAACCGACATCTGGTGAAACCTTTGAAAGCAGAAGCACAGATAGAAAAGAGATCCTCCGACCTGTGCACCCGTGCAGTTCAGACATGTACTATTCAGGGGTCAGCTGTACTATGAAAATTGTTTTGACCTTGTGGGGTTCCGAAAAGGACCGCCGGGGGTCCCCAGACTAACTACATTTTGGGAACTGTTGGAATGGAGACTGCAGCCGGGGTTGGATTCGGGGTGGCAGGCTGGCTGCGGCCTGTCTTGTCAGGTCTTGGAGGGTCTGCCTTCTCCTTCTCGAGCCCACATATCCTCTACGGAGGGGGTGCTGGACATCCTCCATGTGCCCCCATATCCACCACCCTCCTTCTCTGCCTGTGATGGCCCTGGGGCTTGCCAGGGGGCACTGTGCCAGGAGCTTCTTTGCCTTCTGCCTTTTCAATGAGTCTGACCAATGGGAAGCTCTGGCCTAGACTGGCGGGCAGGAGGAGGGTGGGATTTGGTCACTTCTGTCTCCGACTCCCCTCCTACCAGTGGCAGGAGCCACATCAGCCGCTGTGTCCCCTTCTCCCGCAGAGTCCCGGGATCCAGGTGTGCTCAGGGCTTCCCACTGCTGCTGTCCCTGGGCCCTGGCACCCACCCGACTGGTTTTCCTATAACCTGCTTGCTTCCAAAAGAGTGAAACTCTTCCATTGCCATCTGTCTCCTGGGGGATTCCATCTGTGGCACAGTTTTCTGGGAAAACTTCCTTTCTTGGATCAAGCTGTGGGAAACACACAGAACGAGGAATAAGTGCACCCCAGCCAAGTGCATGGGCTTCCCAGTTTACGTGGAGGATGTCCATGAAATGCAGCCTTCTAAAGCTTCGTTTCATGGGCCTCTGGAGAGCCAGGGTGAGATGCTCACATTCTTTTGGCTGTGGAGGAATCAGACACAGAGAGGTCAGATGGGTGTCCAGGGCCACACAGCATGATGGTATGGTTGGCCCAGGACACCTGTGTGACTTGCATCACTTCTAGGAGTTGTGGGGGTCTCGTGGGTCCTCTCGCCCTTACTGCATCCGTCCTGGAGCTCCTCTCTACTCCCCCTCCTGGGTCTCACCCCAGTCCCTGGCTTCATCTTCTGCAGCCCAGCTGTGTTTGTACCAGCTTCCCTGCTCCTCCCTGCTGCTGCTCCTAAGCTGCTCCTCCTTTAGTGTGCACCCTGGCGTATCTTAGGGGAGCCCACAGCTCCTGCCCGAGCTGCCTTTCTTTTCATGATTTCTTGTCTTTGTCCATGTTCTTGCCTGGCTGGTGGGCTCTCCCACCTGCCCTCTCTGGAAAACATGCTCCTATTTTCTCTTCTGGAAAGACACCCTTACTGTGGCTCCTTCTTCCCCTGCAGAACTAGGTCCCTTCTCCTGGGGGCTCCCATTACTCCAAGTGCAGCTTGGACGCTTGTTCTCTCTCATTTCTCATCCCCTGCCCCTGCCCCCAAGAGCTTATCAATTAGTTCCTGCTGTAACAGGCTCTTCCCTGGTGGACTGGCTAAAAACGATGGCTGTTTCCCTAACTCAGGGATCTGCGGCTCGGCTGGATGGTTCTGCTTGTGGCAGCTGGGCCTGACTGAGCAGTCTGACTCCTGTCTCGTGGGTCAGGCTCCCTCACGTGCCAGCTGCTTGTTGGCTGGTCTTGAATGGCTTTGGCTGGGATGACTCATTTCTGCTCTCTGTAGTCTCTCGTTCTCCAGCAAGGCTAGACCAGACCTGTTTTAATGGTGGCTGAGCAGGTTTCCAAGAGAACAAGTGAAAGCAGGCAAGATTCTTGAGGCATGGAACCAGAACTGGCATAGTATAACTTCCAGCACATTCGTGGCACAAAGCAATTCACAAGTCCAATGCAGATTCAAGGGATGGGGACACAGACTCCATCTTTTGATGGGAGGAGCTACAAAGTCATTGCCAGAGATGTGGATACAGGAAGGGGGAACATTGAGGTCATCTTTGCTATCTGTCTGTCTGTCTATCCATCCATTCATCCCAAGAGGCTAGTTGAGAGGTGAATGCTTCTTAAACTCTAGTGCACATGGGTAACTTTTATAGTCCAAACTCTTGACCACAGCCTACAAGGCCTGTGTAGACTGGCCCTGCCAACTCCTAATCCTTACCTTGCACTTATCTCTAGCCGCATTGATCTTTTGTTCAGTGCCTGGCCCTTGAAATGCTTCCTCCTGCCACAGGGCCTTTGCACATGCTGCTTTCGCTACTAAAAAGAATTGTCTTCTTTAGTGTTTCCCTCAATTAATGTCTCCCCTTCCTGCACATTTCAACTCAAGCCCTTCCTAACTTTCGAACTAGGTTGGATCCTCTTATTATAGACACTCAGAACCCTGCATACTCTGCTTCTTACAGTTGTAATTTTATGTTTGTATTTATTTGACAAATACGTGGAGTTTACCACATCCCAGGCTCTGATCCAACTGTGTTATTAATATTAAATCATCTCTGCCTCAACTTTGAGGTCAGTACCAGTATTAGCCCACTTTCCAGATGAGAAAGTGGAGGCATTAAGAATTAAATGACTTTGGGCCTCCCAGGTGGCGCACGGGGTTAAGTATCACCACTATGAAGCTATCGTCAGCCATTGCAGCACAAGTTCTATCCCGGCCAGGGAGCTGACCCACCTGGCACAGCAGACTTCTCCTGTCTCGCCCGCTGCTCCCCTCAGCAGTGGATTTCAGTTGACCCGCCTGTTCTGCTCCCTGCTCTGTCTCTGGTGAATCCTCTCACCCCCAGCACTTCTGGCCTACACCCCAGCTCTTGTATGTATCAATAAATAATTCTTAAAAAAAAGAGAATTAGGTGACTTCGCCAAGAACACACAACTGTTAAGTGCTGGAGCAGGGATTCAAGCTCAGACAGTCTGACTATGCTCCTCCTTTGTCTCTCTCACTCCCCTGGGCCTATTTGATGCAAACTGTTTCTGCAATCAGAGTGTGAACCTGATGAAGACAGGGGCTGCGCTGTTTGCTCACTATTTTGAAGCCACAGGGTCTGGCACGCACAGAGTGTGTAACACACGTTTGTGGAATGAACAAACTGGAAGCACCCGTGTCTTAAAGCCACGGGCAAGGGGAATTTCTAGAGCAACTTCGAGTTGCAGGGTTCTACTGCTTTGCATCCTGGTTCCTCCCTGGAGGGGTCCTGTTCCTGCCTTGGGAGGACCTCCATAGCCCACAACCTGCACTTCACTGAAGCCCTAGAACCCAGGAATCTCCCTCCCTCCCTGGCAGCTGCTTTCTCTGCAGTGGCCCTGAGGACATTTCAACAATGCCAATTCCCACTGCTTTCCAGCCACCCTGAGTGAACGACCCTGCTAAGAGTGCAGTTTTCTCTCCCTCTCGCCCTAACTTTGATTTGATCAGGCCAAATCTGAAATGATGTGTGAAAGTAATGATATTTTGTAATTAAATCTCCAGTGACGGCCACCGCAATTTGTGCTACATGCATTGTTCATAAGGAAAAAATGCATCAATTCATTTTCTGACTGGCTACTCCAGGGACTGGCAATTAGGAGCAGCTCATCTCTCGTTGCCTCGCATATTAAAGAGCTACTGAAACGCAAAGAGAATTTGGGAGTTTTTTTTTTTCTCCCAACCTTCTAATAATGTTAGCTTAATTAGGGAGGCTCAGTGATAAAGGGAAAGTTTTGGATGATTTGAGCATATTGTGGTGGAAGGAAAAAGAGAGCAAATAAAGAGAAATGAAGGTTGTCAGGCTTCAAGGCTGCGTGGGCTGGAAGGTTCGGGAAGCTCTATTCCGAAAGGCCTGACTTTGCAGGACCAGGGCTGCCCCTGATGAAGGACAGGGGTCCCTGGGGCAGGCTGGGCCATGGGCTTAAGCCAGGAGCTGCTCTGTTGGCTTTCTGGCCACATCTTTTCCTTCTGCATCCTTATTTTCTGTAATTGTGTCTTCAAATATGTCTTTTCCATTGGCCTCCATGAATGCTATTGCCAGCATCCGCTCTGGGCCAAGGTACCAACGAACTGAAAGGCTGTCCCATCTTTAAAAAATTTTTTTTAACGAATAGATTTTTGTTTTTTTTTTTGAGATTTATTTATTTATGCATACAAGAACTGGGGTGTAGGCCAGAGGTGTGTGTTGGGGTTGGTGAGAGGATTCACCAGAGACAGAGTGGGGATCAGACAGGCAGATTGACTGAAATACACTTGCTGAGGTGAGTCAGGAGAGGTCTGCTTCACCATGTGGGAAGCTCCCTGGCCGGGGATCGAACTCCTGCTACAGTGGCTGCCAATAGCTTCATAGTGCTGAGACTTAACCCATTGAGCCACCAGGGAGGCCCTAGACTGTTTTTAGAGCACTATTAGGTTCACATCAACACTGAGTGTCAAGAGGCCCCACACTCCCCACCCTGAGGAACCTCTCTGATTATCAACACCCCTCACCGGAGTGCTACATGAGCACATTGGCGAGTCAGCATTGTCACCTTATCATCACCCACATAGCTAACGGGAGGGCTCCCTCTCTGTGCCGTGCATTCTAGAAGTTCGGACAAATGCGTGTGTGAGGATGTGCACCTGTCTTACTGAGCAGCTCAGTGCCCTGAAATCCCCTGTGCTCCACCGACCCTCCCTCTGTCTCCCCAAACCCCTGGCAGCCGCTCATCTCTTAACTGTCTCCTTAGTTTTGCCTTTTAGTGAATATCACAGAGCTGGGATCATAAAATATGTAGTCTTTTCCGATGGCCTTCTACTACTTAGGGAGCTGCATTTAAGGCCCTCTCCCCCTTTTCAGGCTCACCCCTGAGAGTCCAGGACAGCCTTGCCCTCATCCCCCATGCTCCCATGTCTGACCTGTCACCTCCTGTGCCTGTCTCTGAGACCACTGGAAGGTGTGGGCAAAGAGGGGTGTGTGAGAGAGACAGAGATTACAGAGGATGGACTGGAAGGGGGTGCAGCCTGGTAGCCCAAGCACTGAAAGGAAGAGGGGCAGAATAAAATGCATGGGTAGATATTTGTACTTCTAGCATCTGCCAGACAAGGCGCTGGTCTAGGTGGATTCCTGCAGCACTTTCAATTTGGCCCTTGCGATGACCCTCTCCCCATCTCCCCACCAGGGGTGAGATGGTTAAGACAACTCATTATACAGGAGAAGAAACCGAGGCTCAGGGAGGTGAGGCGCCCCTCCCAAACCTCAGCGCAGGCAGGGGCAGTGCCAAGTCTGAACCCAGATCTGTGTGCACGAGGCCTGGGCAGAGCCTCCTGTGATGATGGAAATGCGCTTGATTTGTGTGCCCAGTATGGGGGTGTCTTGGTCAGTTTGGGCTGCCACAATGAAATATAGACTTGGTGGCTTCTAACAACACCATTTATTCCTCACAGTTCTGGAAGCTGGGGGCCCAGTCAAGGCAGATTCAGTGGCTGGTGAGGTTTGCTTTGGGGTTCATAGACAGCTGTCCTCACATGGTGGGTGGGTTAGGGAGCTACTTGGGGTCTCTTTCATAAGGACAGTAACCCCTTTCATGAGACTCCACCCTCATGACCTAATCATCCCCAAGGTCTCTCTCCAAATACCATCCTGTTGGGGAACAGGTTTCAACATATGGATTTTGGGGGGAACAGACATTCCATCTACTGCAGGTAGTCACTCTCCACTTGTGGCTACAGATCATGGCTAGTGTGACTGAATTTTAATAGTGTTTAATTTTGAAGTTTAAATCACTGCATGTGATGAGTGGCTTCCATACTGGCCACAAGGCGTTAGGCCCTTGGAGATCTTGGGTCTATAGCTCTGCCCCCAGCCCAGGGGCTTCCCAGCCAGCACAGGCAGAGGTAACAGCATGAGTTGCCTTGTCACATCCTGTCTTCCTGGGGGGCGACCTTGCATATCCCCCGTGCTATGTTCAGAGCCCATCATAGAATAAATCTCCCAGCAACACTTGCAGGATCAACACCTGTTAAGCCCCATTATTATTCCTATTTCGCTGTAAAGAGAGCTTCAGCAAGGCTGCCCAACTTCTAAGTCACACAGTGGTTAACATCCCGGCCAGCAGGTCAGTTGTGGAACCCGCATATCTCTGCTCCGAAGTCCACACTCCAGGGCAGCATACGTGGGGCCAGTTGGGGGTGGATGTTCCTTCCAACTGCTGAGGGGTTCTTAGTAGACAAGGATGAAATGCAAGTTCACTTGCTGGTGAAGATGTCACGAGGAGACAGGAAGGGAGAGGCAGTCAAAAAGGCCGGATGACTGTGCTTGGTAACACCTGGCAACTGGGGCTTATTCCTGCCGGGCGAACCCGGGAGCCTGCTTAGAACACGCTACGGGTAATTCTGCCCAAAGGCAGATGGGCTGGGGTTTTTATCCACCAACTCTCACCACTGCTTGGTTGAGAGCTACCCAGGGGGTACAGGTTGCAGTTGCCATGTGGGTGGACGAAGAAGACTCAATGGCCAGGGAAAGAAGTGGCAGTTGGCCGCCGTCAGGACAGGAAGGCACCAGGAAGCAGGTTCGCTATGGAGCTGCGCAGACGGGTAAAGGGAAATGAGGAGTTCGCCCTTGGTGGCTTTTTAGGCTTTTAGTGGGATCTTGTAGAGAGGCAACCAGGTACAGGCCAGGCAACGGGGTCGGGGCAGGTGGGGGGCCGGGAAGCTGGCAGGCCTCCCAGCCCCTGGAGAATCTTCACTCTCTCGGGCTCTCTGCTGCACGCCGAGCGGTCCCCTGCTCCGTGGTCTGTTCGCTGCTACTGCCGCCGCTGCTGCTTCTTTGTCTTCCACTTACAAGCCCAGTCTCTGGCTCAGGTGTGCCCACTCAGCACACCCACACCCTGCTCCAGGTGCCGCCATCAGGCGTGCGTGCAGGCCTGCAGAGGTCCGTCTTTGAGGGGAGGGTGGAGGGACCTGAGGACTCTTTCGTTTACCTTACAGTCGCAAAATCAGAATGTTGAGGGAGTCCCCCATGCTGGCAAAGATCCTGCGGTCACTCCAAGTTCTGTTTCATCACAAGGTAAGATGCTGCTTTTCTTCTCCAGATTCCAAAGTTTTCCAACACCCTTAGAGACTGGGCTGTCTTTTAAGGGGTTTCGTCATTAACAAAGCAGATGGGTGCTTTGCTGATGATCTTTGAAAATTGGAATCCATTTGCAGTTCAGAAAGGGGGACTGGGATCTTTGCATATGTATGAAGAAGGTGTTTTCTAAGAATCATAGTGGTGTAAATGGGTTTAGGTGCATGTTAAACCTACTTTGCAAGTGTTCCTAAGTCTTTGGAAATGCTAGTCAGCATATAAACACTTCATGGGTTACAAATGATTCTTCTATTTCATTAAAGCCCCTAAACACTAATCATAGGCAACCCCTACCTTAGTTTGAGTAGCTGTAGGTGCTTGGCAAAAAAAAAAAAAAAAAAAAAAAAAAAAAAAAAAAAAAAAAAAAAAAAAAAAAAAAAAAAAAGGATGGTTTAGTGTGTATTCAGTGATGCAGGCTTGGTTCTATGACCAGCACGGCCTTTTCATTCTGAATTCAACTTGGAACACAGCCCTCTTGGCCAGATGGCCTTCCCCGTGAACTTGTCCACATTTACTTTTCTTCCCAGGGTTTCTTGCTGTCAGAAGCTATAGTTAAGTCTCGCTACACATTTCATCTTGGGTTTTTCCTTGTAGCTTGCCCTCCTTTCGGAAACTAGTATTTATTTAGCATCTATTCAGTGCCCGACTGAATTAGTGACTCTTAATCCATTTCCTCCTGGCTGCAGTCTTGCATGGGAGGTGTTTGCACTGTGTTGTAAGGAGGCCAAACCAATCCTCCTTGCCCCCCAACTCCAGGGGAAATGGTGGAAAGATTTCAAGGGACATCCACCAGGTGATATGTATCAGATGATTGGGAGCTTGACCTGGGCTTTAGCCCTGGATGCAAGTGGAGTCACCTGGGCAGCTTAAAAAAATTACTGCCACCCAGCCCACTCCTGGGGAAGTCAGTGTCTGTGGGTGAGGGCTGATTTTGCAAAGTCCCCCAGGAGTCGAGACAGCTGAGCACCACGGCATCAGAGAGCCGAGGGCCTCTTTCTGCTGCTGAGTCTGGTCCTCTCGTGCAGTGGACTCAACGTGGACATCAGGGCCAGGCAGACCTGGGTTCAAATCTTGACTCTGCTACAAATTAGCTGTGATTTTGGACAAACTACCATGTGACTGGAAATGTCCTTTTAGAACGCATGATGATAATGTTCGTAATAATTATTAACAATTAAGACTCAAATTGCAGGATTGTTCTGAAGATGCCATGGGATCCGCAGGCACCCAGGGTGCCTGAATGAATGGTGCTCCCCTGACTGAGTGCTCAGGCACCAGCCTCCCAGCCTTGTCCCAGTTGGCCTGGTTCTCACCCCGCCTGGGAGCCTGTGGCTGACCCCGAGTCCAGCGCTGGCCATGTCTTTGGGACCCACCCCCTTTGCCGATGCCACGAGGTGCTCAGCCGTGCCCATCTCCTCCTGAGGAAGATGGTATCGACATTTCAAAACAGTTTAATTATTCTGCGGCTGCCTGGCTATTAGCTGCGACAAGAGAGCTCAGGGCTATTTTTCAGCATTAATTTTCCATTTGAAATGAATTCCTTTTGGTTACACTTTTTAAATGTTTCTTTTAATTAGACGCAATTACTTCAGAAGAATTGCTTTTATTCCTCAGCCTGAGATCCCAGTGATAAAGTCGCTATCTGGCCCCGCCGAACGGCCGGGACGGCTCATTTAGTCGCTGCACTAAAGTATATTGAACTAGGAAATTATACAGCGAATCAACTATTAATTCCTTTTATGATCGCTCACTCTAACATCTTGAATGAGATCTTCAGGGGGAAATTTAGTCACAATAGGGATCATTGTTCTCCACCTCCAGTTGCCAGCCCAGTGTGAGGGGGGCTGGCTGTTGGGGCTGCCCGGGTGCTGGGTCTCACAGAGGGGCCAGGTGGCATGAGGGGCTCCTGGCTTTCCTGGGGCTTGAGGGCGGGGGACAGTGAGAGGTTAGTGTAACCAAAGCCCCTTGGCCAGGCTGGAGGGCTGGAGGGGTGCCCCTCAGCCCCAGATAACTGCTCACTTGGAAGGTTGCATACTTGGATTCCCTCCGTGGCTGGTGTTCCAAGGGAGGCTGGGAGTCAGTAGGTGGCGCTCTTCCCTCTGTGTTGGTAGCCGCCTTGGCTGGCGGGAGGCCCCAGAAGATCTCCCGCAGACAGAATTAGCAGAAAGCTTTCTTTTGAGGCCTTAGCCTAATCCATACTTGACAGATGGAGAAACTGAGGCCCAGAGCTGTGCCTGGTCACAGGCAGACAAAGGTTGAGCCAGGTGTCTTGTTCCCTGGCCAGGTCTCTGGAGGTGGCCCCTGGGAGGTGGGAAGCCTGCCCTCCAGGCCTGGTGTCACAGCTCCAATATGCAGGGCTGCTCTGCCTGCACCCTTCAACCATGCAAAAATTGCTGCCGAGCTCCCTACCTGCAGGATGAGGAAGAGGTGGGCAGGGCCTGGGTATCCCTTGGCACTGGCAACCATAGGGCTACAGGGGGCAGGGGTGGGTAGGCAGGGAAGGAAGATGCTGTAGGGACCTCGGGGAGTCGTCACAGCTTCACAGTGGGACAGCTCCTCGAAGTGAGGCACTGGGGTGGTGGCTGGAGGGATGAGCTGAGGAGAGCACCACCGGGACCCCAGGAGTCATTCACTCAAAATCACCACACAGTGGGGCACTTGGCCATGGGTGTGGTGTGATACTGTTGGTGAAAACCATCCACATGCCACATGAAACTTATGTAGTGTGGCAAACCAATAGTAACTAAAAAAACAGTCACACATGACAGATGTGTGGAATTGGTCTCAGAGGAGCTGGGTTTTGAAGGATGGCTAGGAGTTTTCTGGGGCAAGGGCATTACAGGTTGAGGATGCTGCAAGTGCAGGGGCATGGAGGCGTGAGAGGATATCCAGGGAGAGGGGGTGCAAAAAGGCAGGCACAGGCGAGGGATCCCACAGAGCCGCCTCCCAACTTCAGTGGCCCCTACACCTTTCTGTCTTCCTGGGCCCTGTTCACAATAATAGATTTTGTGGGTATCAAAAATTTCCTTTGTTTTTGATGAGAAAAAAAAGTGGAACATTTTTGTCTACTCCAAAGTTCATTTTTTCCCCCTCATTAAACAGATAAAAAATATGGTCTGTACATAAAATGGAATGTTATTCAGCCTTAAAAGAGAAGGAAACTGTAAGATGTGACAACCAGAATGAACCTCCAGGACTTCTGCTACATGAAATACGTCAGTCACAGGATGACAGGGACTGCATGATTCCACTAACAGGGCGGATCTAAGGTAGTCAAATTTATAGACTCAAAGAGCGCATAAAAAAAATTTTTTTTGCATGCTGCAAATATTGTTGGTCTTAGGCACTGAGCTCCTGGGCCTAAGGGAGGAGTCCTGGCTTTTTTTTTTTTTTTTTAAAGACTTATTTGTTTATGCAGACAAGAGCTGGGGTGTAGGCCAGAGCCAGAGGTGCGGCGGGTGCTGAGGGGATTCTCCAGAGACAGAGTGGGGAGCAGAACAGGCGGATCCACTGAAGCAGAATAGCTTCGAGGCTGAGGGAGGATGTGGGGCCTTCCCTCCCCTTCCTCCTCAGCCTCTCCCCACTCCTGGTCCCCGGGAGAGTCATGAAGACGAGATGAGGATGCCCACTTACTCAGCAGTCGCTCCGTCCAAGGCTTTTCACAGGCCCCTTTATGTACTGCTCACCACACTTCTTTGAGGTTGGCATGACTCTTTTTCCCACTTGGTAGAGGAGGAAACTTGGTCAAGGCCACACAACAACTGGGCGGTTGGGGCTGTGGAGGGGATGGCAGGGGGCAGGGGAAAGAGGATCGGCCAGTTCTGGAGCCGGTTTAGGTCACAGTGGGCAGTAGCTGCTGGAAAAGAGCAGCATTTACAGGGCATGCCCAGAGTGCGCAGACCCCTGGGCACCTACTGGGAGTAGGAGTCTCCTGTCTGGGCCTGCTCTTGTGGTCACCATGGCCTGTGACAGGCCAGCTGCCCCAGTTGCTATGAGGTGGCCCTGCCAGCTCAGGAGGTCTGGGATTCAAGACAGCCCCCTCCCCACCTTCTCTGGTTCAGGGGTGCCTAGAGGAAACCAGGATCTAGAGTCTCAACACTCAGCTGTCCTGGTCCTCAGTCCTCTCTCGCTGTTCCCCACACCCCTGAGGACTGACCTCTCTGTACTGTCTGGAGAAGAGCTGGGTGCCTGGCATGGAGCTCCTGCCCCAGAGTCTCTTTCAAGTTTATCTGGGGGAGGGGGAGGGGGCAGCAGGAGACCCGCTTTGGGCTCAGACTTGTTTCCCTCTTGTCCCCAAATACTCTGCCGTAGGCCGGATGTCTGTTTTCTCTCCCCATCCCAAAGACATGTGGAAACCTCATCCCCAGTAAACGCACTGGGAGGTGGGGTCTCTGGGATAATTAGGTCATGAGGTGGAGCCTCATGGAGTGGGCGTAGTGCCCTGTCAAGGGTGAGGAGACCAGAGCGCTCTTTGTCCCCACCACGTGAGCGCATGAAGAGACAATGGCCATCTGCAAACCAGGGAGAGGCCCTCGCCAGGAACCCGAGCCTGCTGGCACTCCGCTCTCCACTTCAGCCACCTTGTCTAGGATGTTCTGTCAGAGCAGCCCGACCCCACAAAGATGCCCCTCTTTCCATAGGCCGCTGTCGGACCCTGGTCCTGCCCAGGGTGTCTGACCCATGGGGGGCCCTGGACCACCCCCCTGAGCCCTGGAACCAGACCCATACTGATTGGAGGCCAACAGCGGCTCCTGCCCACACACGCACATTGAGGGGAGCCGAGACTGGTGTCTTCCCATCGTTTCCTGGGAAGCAGGACTTCCTGGAGAGCATCAGCACGGTCCTGGGCAACCTGGGAGTAGGTCTCCCCAGCCCGTCACGCACAGAGCAGCCGAGGACGGCTCCTCTGACAGACACCAGCTCGTGGTGACCTTGTCCTTGGCCATCTCCGCCCAGGGCCACATCTCCAGGCAGCTGTGCTGACCCCCTCACCTCACAGGAAGGCTGGCTGGGTGGGCTGATGAAGGCACCTTTGGATGGGAAACAGGGTCCCAGAGGTGCTGGAGGATTGTTGTCTGGATGAGACGCCTCACACTTTCCAGCTTCAGCTGCACTTTATCCAGCAGCCCGGACCTTAAGTTTGTGCCTGCGATCTCCCCTTTCCACTAAACCCACGCCCGAAGGACACGTGTGTGTCTGCTCTTTGAGTTTCTTCACTCCAACAGCTTCCACACTTTTCACAAAAGAAAAATGCATGATTTAGGTTAGGATGGCTAATAGGTGATTTTAAGTGATTCAAAATCACCTTTTTATAATGTGAGCAGGCCTTTTATTTCTTATAATGAATACTTGCTTTAAGAAAGCAGACATCTGTGTAGGAAAAAGGGGTGAGGCGTTAAGAAGACCTTCTGGTTGAAGGGGAACACTCCCACCGAAGCAGCAAGCAGGACACTGGCGCCCTTGTCCCCCATGTGTGTGTGGGTGACTGCTGGGGAGAGGGGGAGTCAGAGCTGAGTGGGGCGGGGCAAAGTCTTTTCCTGAGTTTGTCATTTAACAGGTGGGCAAAAAGAAACAAAAATAATCCCCAACCTCTCTGAGCCTCCCTTTCTTCATCTCTAAAGGAGATATAATGAGTGTTGTGTTGCTCTGAGACTCAAACAAGATCATTTATGTAAAGTACAGTTCCTGGCACCCAGGAAGGCTTGACAAGTGGAAGCTAATTATTTTTATGGAAAAAAAATACAAATGATCAGAGTGAACAGGAACCTGGAGAACTGAAAGTCCCTTTGCCCATGGCCGCTAAGCCCTGGACCCGCACAGTGGGGTGTTTTTCAGGATCACCTGGATGGTGAATTTGTGCCTGATGACTGGACTCTGTTCCCAGGGATTCTGGCTCAGGCCTGCGTGCCTGGGAATTCACTTTCTCACAAGTGCCCGGTGATGCCCGTGCCAAGTCTCTGCTCCGTTATGAAATTGGTCATCCAAAGCCCGCTGCTCCAAAAGACTGTGCTGGGGGAACGAGCTGCAGTTAAAACAGGGGTGCATGTGAGGGGGAGGCATGGTTCTAGAAGGAGTGGGGCAGGCTGTTTTCAGCCGCGGGGAGGGTTTGGTTAACGGAGTGTGTGAGCGCCTGATGGGAGTGGGGTGTGCATGGCCCCCTGGACTTCCTTAAGTCTTGCTTCAAGTCAGTGCTCCTCGAAGTGGGGGGGTGTCCCTAGACCAGTCACATCAGCATCCCCTGGGAAATTAAGACATGTGGGGCCAGGAACCCGTGTTTTCACAGCCCCCTCTTTGATTCCCATGTGTGCTGGGGTCTGGGAGGGACGGCCCTGAGTGAGGTGTCACTTCTGTGTAGACGGGACACAGCGTAGCTAGTGTAAACTCACATCCTTGCAACAAAGGATTATAAAGCACACTTGGCTGATGTCTCCAAAAGCTCCAGGAGAGCTACCCCCAGGGCCCCATTGCCTGCCAGCACATTCGTCTCATCTGGGGAAAATGCTGATGTCCGGGCCCGGGCCTCTGAGCTCCTCCTTCACTGTGTCTGGGGTGGGGCCTGGGGTTTGTGCTTCTGAAAACTCCCCTGGTGGTTCTGCTGGGCTGAGAACCGCTGCTCTGTGTGATCACAGATTTGTTCAAAGTCTGTCTGTCCTGAAGGATTGGAAACCATGGCAGGGACCGCAAATATTTGTTGAATCAAAAAGAAATGAATAAAGGAGACTAGCAGGCACGCTTTTCTCTGGGTGCTGGGAGGAGGTGGCTGAGCCTGCTGGCCCGCCCTGGACCTCCGGCCGATGGAGCTGGCCTTCCTGGAGGAGGAAATGGCACTTACGTGGAGCATACACGGGTGGCTCAGGGACCGTCAGTCAGCCCGGACGGAGCGACTTGAGCCAAGGGAGCAATGAGCATTGCTGGAAAGGGGCCTTGAGCACCGGATTAAGGAGCTTGGACTTCGCTGGTTACCTCTTCTGGAGTGTTTGATTCCATTTTCTCACCTCTGGCCTCTGGGAACTCGGCTTCAGGATGGGGAAGGCTAGGGGGCAGGTTCTCCTATTGGGGTCAGTCCTATCGTCCATTGAAACTGGGGCAGAGAAGGAAACCCCAGCTCCAGCTGGACTCCAAAGAACATATGGGCCTTGGAAATCATAATAGGAGGAAGCCATCTTCTTCATTAATTGATTAATGTAATTAAAGAGAGATAAGTACGTCGATGCTGCCCACATTAGAGTTAATTTGTACAGGCAATTAGCTGTGCTCTCTCCTTCGTGCTAACAGTCTCAGGCGTGTTTATGCCCTAGGGGGCATTAGTGGGTGCTTGGTTCAAACCTGGTCCCTGTGAACCTTATCCTGGGTGCCTCCATGACCAAAGAACTCTTGAGTCCCCAGATGTGGGTTAGGTGCAAATTCTGAGACCTTGGAGATATCTCCTAACTTGCTGATCCTCAGTTTTCTTGTCTGTTGAATGGGGATAATTACACTGACCTCAGAGGGAGTTGTGGGCTTTCCACTTGGAGATGTATGTGTCACGTCCTGGCAGGAGCGGGGTACCCCCTTCTTCCCCGTGTCTCTCCAAGGATGTCTCCCTTTTTCAGGCCACTAGGCTCTGGACCCTAGGCCTGAGATGTACCTGTGAGATCTTTGGAGACTTTGTGGGTCTGGTTCTCACCCTGCTTCTCCCCATCCTGACCCTGTCTCTATCCTTTTCTCTGATGGCTTTCCTCACTCCCTTCCTCCCCCTTCCCCTCCCTTCCTCCCTCCTCTTTTCTCTCCCTCCCCCCTTCCCTCTTTTCCCTGTCTTCCCTCCACACTCTCCATTGGCCCAGGCACTCGCTCCCAGGGAACCTCTAAGTCCCCTCTCCAGCCCAGATCTCTACTTGGACATTTAGATCCAAGAATCCAGCTGCCTGTGGAATGTCCCCACCAGGGATGAGGAGCTCCCTCATTTTTCCCGTCCTAACACCCTAAATCAGATTCCTTTCTAGAACTCCCAATTTTTGCCATCCTCTCATCTTTGTGAATCCCGCAGGTTCCAAAGAGGCCACCTGGGTGCTTCTCTTGAAAAACACTGGCCCTTGCTTTTCCTCTCAACCCTCAGTCTATCCACTTCTCCATCTAGCTGCAAATCCCTCCATCTCCCATTGTTGCCCCAATCACCCCTTCTCTCCCACTATGGGAGGGTTCTCTTCTCCTTGCTTCCAACCTCCACACTTTGGCTCTCTGTTCCCCCCACGGGGAGTACCATGTTTCGAACTGTGACCTCTCCTTTCAGTTACAGACTCACAACCATTTTCTCTACATTTCCACTGAACTTCAACTTTAAGATGTCAAAAGCTGGAGCCTTGACTTCTCTCCCACCCACCCACGGGCCCTGTGCCGTCCCCCATCATCTCTCCTGAGTATTCCCATGTCAGGAAACAGCACCTCCATCTATCAGTGGCTCAAACCAGAAACTTGGGGGTCATGCCTGACATTTCTTGCCTGCTCACCTGCCACATCCAGTCCATCAACATGTCCTGTTACTTGTCTTTTGCAGCTTTATTAAAAAGCATACAATAAATTACACATATTTAAAGTGCACAGTTTGCAAATGATAATGAGCTTGTTTATACCTCCCAAGAAAGTTTCCCATGCCCCTTTGGAATTCTCTTCACAGCCCTTCCTACCTCTTTCCTCCCTCCCTACCCTAGGCAACCACTGCTCTTTATGTCACTATAGACTTTTTTCCCCTAGAAATTTATGTAAATAAAATTGTAATGTATATGTTTTTTTTTTTTACTTCTTTTATCCAGCTGAATTTTGAAATTCTTCCATGTTATTGTATTGTTAGTACAACCGTGAGGTGCTTGACAAGGGGGTATGTTCTGAGAAAAGCATCATCAGGTGATTTCATTGTTGTGTGAACATCAGCAACTGTAATTACACATAGCTGGGTGGGACTATTTCCTACACACCTGGACAAAGTGATGTTAAGTGACACATGACTGCTATCCATTCCTTTTTCACTGCTGACTAGTATTCTATTGTAAGGACATGCCACAACTGTCAATCCATTCACCTGCTGGTGCCCATTTGGATTGTTTCCAGATTTTGGCTAGTACCACAAATGCTGCTTTGCACACTCCCATGTGTGTGCTTGCATGGACACATGCTTTCATTTCTCTTGGGTAAATATATCACCTGTTGGTATGTGTCTTGCTTTTTAAGAATCTGCTAACCTTTTCCCAAAGCGGTAGTACCACTGTATGTGTTCACCAACATTGTGAGAGCTCCAGTTGTCCCACATCTTCTCCAGTATTAGACATGGTGAGTCATTTAAATTTTAGCTCCTCTGACAGTGGTATATCAATGTGGTTTTAATTTGCTTTCTTCTAATGAGTAACACTGTTGAACATTTTTTTCGTGTGATTATTTGCCATCATTTCATCATCTTTGGTGCAGTTTGTATTTATAATTTTTACTCATTTAAAGTATTGGATTATTTTTTTTCTTTTTTGATAACTTAGCTATTTATTTTAATTCAATTTCTTGAATTGAGGTGCCACTGGCTTATAACACTATATGTGATTTAGGAGAATGGGTTCACACTTTGGATGAAGTTGCTGCACCACTCCCACTCACTACTCAGGCATCCTAGTCTTTTACCTTAGATGTTAGCAGCCACCTGCTCTCATTTGTTCCCACCAGAACTCTCAGCCACACTAGGTTCTGCTGTGTTCTTGTTCACAGGGCTTGGGACAAGATGGTCCTAGACATTTAAAAATATTTTTTTGTTAAGACTCTCAGAGCTCCTCTCGGCCCAGGGGATGAGGAGGCGGCCCACCCCCAGGCAGTGTTTCTAGACCATGAGCTTGAACTTACTTCATTCACATGTCACAGAGACTAAGATCCCAGCAGGCTGGTAGGCTCTGGATCTCTTAGAAACACTCAGCCACCAGCATTGCTCATGTTTTTAGAGGATTAAAAAAATTCCCAATGTGAAAGAAAAAAACTATGTGAGCAAAAAAAAAAAAAAAATCTGAGAGGCAGCATCACCATCTGCTGTCTGTGCAACTGCGTCAGGTTGCAGACCACGCCTCCACCCCCTGGTCTGCCTGGGGAAGGCTCGAGGCCCCAGACAGGTGTGTGGGCCTGGACCCAGCACTTCTGAGCAGGAAGCTGTAGGCATCTGTGCAAAATGCTGGAGAGCCCCCTCACTGAGCCAGCCCACCCCTCAGCCTCCTCTCCTAGCTCCGTGCCTGCCTGCCTGTGGCTTAACATACTGAAGCCTTAATTCCTTCCTCTGGAAGATGGGATAATATTTGTATGCACTGTTGGCCCAGAGAATGAGGACCAGCTCTTGCTTTTGCTTATAAAACCAAGCCTCTGCCTACCCTCGGGTCTCTCGACCACAGGGTCCCCCGTCCATTCCCCAATGGTCAGCCACAGGGAAAGGGAAGACGTGTTTCTGCCACCACCGTTTGGGGCTCCCTGCTGCAGCAAGAGGAGGCTCCGCAGATTTGTATGGTGATAAGTTTCCTTGGCAGGATCTCCTGTGTCTGGAGGGCGCCTTGCAGGGGGGCTCAGTACAGTGTGCTCTCGGTGGGCGAGTGCTAGCTGCCTGAAGAGGACTTGTTTTCAAGAGCCCCAGGTCCCAGGCCCAGCAGGTCAGCCTGCTGGTCTTCTAGTATCTGGGACAAATGGCTACATGAGTTCAAACTCCTGTCAGCTAGCTCTGGGGCAGGCAGCATGACTTCCTGTACAGCAGAGCTGTGACAGTTGACCAAGACAGCAAGGATGTCTACAGAGTACAGAAGGACTGAAGTCGTCTCACTTTATTAGGAGGATGGAGAGCTGGCTGAAATGATTTCTGGAGAGCTCTCAGCACAGCAGCTAGGGGAGAGGAAGGGCTCAGTGAATGCTAGTTATTATTTTTCTTAGCTCTGGTTATTATTATTACTATCGTCATCATTATTAGGGGTGGCAATGAGGTGTAGGGGACTGGCCAGCCTCCAAAATTTCATGCGTCCTCTTCAATAGACTAGGGTTGCTGTTTCGGGACAGCTGTCCAGATGGGGCCTACATTTTCCAGACACCCTTGCTTGTAGGGGGTCTAGTTCTCATCAGTGGACTCTACGCAGAAATCCTTTTTGTGTCAACCTTACGCCAAGGAGGTAAAGGAGTACGTCTGCCTTCTCCATTTCCTGGCCAAAGGCAGAGGATCTGAGGGCCTCCCACGGATTCTGACTTTTTTGGTGTGCTACAGAACATTCGGCAACTAGTGATGCTACTGGACACCTACTCAGTAAACTGATTTTGGTTGCATGAAGTGAAACCCATAGGATTACAGGGAAGACCAGTCATATTGAAATGGTGCTCTCCCCAAGGACTCCTCGGAGTTGGCAGACCCTAGGTTAAGATGTGCCACAGCCAGTTTCTACAGCGTGGGTATTGACATATTGGACTGGATGTACTTGTGCTCTGGGGGGGGCCTGTCCTGTGCAGGATGCTAAGTGGCATCCCTGTCCCCTACCCCTAGATGCCAGTAGCACTCTTTCCCTCAGCTGTGATGATCCGAAGTCTCTGCAGGCCTTGTAAATGTCCCAGGGGGTGGGAGCGTGTGTGTGCAAAATTGCTCTCAGTTGAGAACTGTGTTAGGTGATGATGGAGTCACAAGATGGACGGAGCTTGGGTCCAAGACTCACCATGAAGAGGAGAGCTGCCCATTGGCTTGGACGTGATTCATGTAGTTCACGGAAGTGAAAGAAGCATTAATTGAATCACTGGTGTGTGGGGGAAAGAAGAATACAGTAGACATCATATGCCCACCCCTTAGATAGTTAGCATTTTACATCTATCCAGATTCATACACTTTTGCGTGTGTGTAGACGCACATACAGAATGTGTCCAACATCTCAAATTATTCCTTTATGCCCTTTCCACCCATTCATTCTCTCCCACTATCCATTCTCATGTCTACTCCAGAGCTTAGTTTTGCCCATTTCTGAATTTTGTGTAAGTTGAAACATGCAACACGTATGCTCTGAAGTCTGACTTCTTTCGTGTGTTTTGAGATCTATCCATGTTGTGTGTATCAGAAGTTTTTCTTTCTTTTATTACAATATAGTATGTCCTTATGTGGATATGCCACAACTTGTTCTTCTGTTCTCTTATTGATGGGTATTTGTCTCCAGGGTTTGGTTATTATGAATAACATCGTTATGAGCATCTACGTACAAGTCTTCTTATGAAATCATTTCTTGGGGGTATGTACTGCCCAGGGCTCGATGTGCTGGATCATGGGGTCTACTTTACATTCTTACCAGCCATGCATATGGGTTTTATTGGTTCACATCCTTGTCAACACTTATTATTGTCATTTCTTTAAGTTTTTGCATAATTACATAGTGAATTGAAAGTGTGGTATGTCCTACCAAAAGCTCATGCGTATCAGGGATTACACTGATAATGGGATGGGGAGGGTGAAATGGAACTGGGGCAACAGCCTTTGGAAAGATCTGGAGACTGGAGGGTGCATAAAGTTGTGGAGGTGGTAAAAGGACACTGTTATTGGAGAACAAAGAACAAGGAGCCGAGTGCGGGGGAGATGACATTTTTGAGTTAGCAGGAGTTAGACTATCTAGGACCTTGAAGGCCAAGGCAAAGATATTTATCTCTGTCATCAAGTTAAGGGTCTCTACACTGCTGGCTGAATGTAAAATGGTTAGTCACTTTGGAAAACAGTCTGGCAGTCCTCAAATGATTAAACATAGAGTTACCATATGATCCAGCAATCTTTTAAACATTTTTTTATTGAGGATTAATTAACAGGTAACATCACATTAGTTTCAGGTGAACAGCATAATGATTTGTTATTTGCATTTATTGTGAAGTGATCACTATAACAAGTCTAGTGACCATTCATCATCACACATAATTACAATTTGTTTTTTGTGATGAGAACTTTTTTTTTTTTTTAAAGATTTTATTTATTTATGCATACAAGCTGGGGTACAGGCCAGAGGCGTGGGGTGGCGAGAGGGTTCACCAGAGACAGAGTGGGGAGCAGCACAGGTAGATCGAAGGAAATACACTGCTGAGGGGAGCAGCGGGCGAGGCAGGAGAGGTCTGCCGCACCATGTGGGAATCTTCCTGGCTGGGCGTCGAACTCGCATCGCTGCTGCCGACAGCTCCACAGCACAGCGCTTAACCGCTGCGCCACCAGGGAGGCCCTGTGATGAGAACTTTTAAGACCTATTCTCTTAACAACTTTCAAATATGCAGTATAGTATGGTATTATTGACTATAGTCACTGTCCTTGGCATTACATCTGCATCACTTATCTTTTATCTGGAAATTTGTAACTTCTTAAAAAACATATTTTTTTACGTCGTTGTTCATTTTGTACAATGCTTGCTTTCTCCTCTCAGGTGTAGTCCTGTAAACTTCCCACCACCAGTCACCCGTGAGCCATCACCAGAGTCCCTTGTGCTCTTCCCTCCCCTGCTTTGATCCCTCTTCCTCCCCCTCCCCTGCAGATTTATAGTTGCCTGCTAGTTTTGTCTTTTTATTTATTATTATTTTTTCTGATCCCTTATTTGGTTCCCCTGTATTCCTCCTATAAGTGAAACCATCTGATATTTTTTTTCTTCTGGTTCATGGACATTTTGACCCCCTTTATGCAGGTAACCAACTTGTTCTCTGTATCTATGAGCTTAATTAATTAATTAATTAATTTTGTTTTGACGATCCCATATCTGAGTGAGATCATGTGGTATTTGTTTTTTCTCTGATTTCCTTATTTTACTTAGCTAAACGTCCTCAATGTCCCTCCATCTTTTTGCAAATGTCAATATTTTATTCTTTCTATGGCTGAATATTCCATGGTGTGTGTATACACACAGACGCATGTATATATAATAAAATGTGGTACATATGTAGGTAGATGATATGTATCTATGTCTATCCATACACCATATTTTCTTTATTGATGGAGCTCATTCAGAATGAAGCCCATACATTTCAAATTCTGGGATTAAAGAATCTCTCTGGGCATTGCTATAGATCAACATTTTCCAAGATTTTCTTTGCCCATAGAACACTAGATGTGTAGGACTTAATAGCTGTTCTAAGGGAAGTAAGATCTGTGGTTAAAAAGTGAGGGGTATGTTGGCTAAATAGAGGAAACAGATGTTTTCTATGCAGACCTGCTCAGAGTCTTCAACATAATAATGTATATTGAGATCTCCACACATAGGTCCTTGGAATCCTTTCTGGACCATGTTGTGGATTCTGTTCTGTTTCCCACTCTCTGAAGGGCCATACCTTGAGTGTCATGTTTACTCTGGATCGTGAAGGATGAGTGAACTTGTGTAATTCACATGAGGGTGAACAGGGGCATTCCAGATATAAAAAAACAGCAAAGGCAAAGGTCCTGAGTTATGAAAAATCACGGTATGTTTGGGAGAAGTGAGACATTCAGTGTGCTCTTACAGAGGGATAGGCTGCTGGTGGTGTAT
The DNA here is from genome assembly GCA_004024925.1 of Scalopus aquaticus. Taxonomy (NCBI): domain Eukaryota; kingdom Metazoa; phylum Chordata; class Mammalia; order Eulipotyphla; family Talpidae; genus Scalopus; species Scalopus aquaticus. The sequence continues at coordinate 23,542 of PVIJ01015871.1, forward strand.
CAGGAGGCAAAGGGGGACAGCTGCAAATCAAACCATGAATGGGCTGGGTGTCCGGCCAAAAGTTTGATCCTTGGGCAAGAGGAAACATCAGAGGCTTAAAAAACATTGTTCATCAATTAGAATGGCCACACACCTCAAATTTAATAGTAAACAAGTTAAGCAGAGAACAACCAGCCTCCTCCCCAACTTGTTCCAGTCCCCAAATCCTCTTTCCTTCTATAGAACCCAATATTTCAGAGATTGTCATCCACCCAGAGGAATCCTGTGCATGTAGAAGTAGAGATGTGTATGTGTCTATAGCCTTAAAAAAACCCTTGTGAATAGCAGCATTCTAATCACAGCGTTTAGCACTTTGCTTTTTTCACTTAACAATATATCTTTGAGATTGTTTCATATCCGTACATAAAGAGCTGCCTCATTCTTTTTTAACAGCCATAAAGATTTCCATTGTATGGATGTATTGCAATTTATTTAAGCAGTCCCCTGTTGATGGACATTCCGGCTGTCTCCAATCTTCTGTTATTATAAACTGAGCTGCAGTGAATAGTCTTGTACATCCAACTTTGCATATATATATGCAAGTATGTCTATGAAAATTCCAGAGCAGTAGAATTTATGGGTCAATGGGTATGCGCATCAAGCATTTGGGTAGAGATCATGGAATTGCCATTCATGGGGATTGTGCCAATTTATACTCTTGCCACGCTTTGGAGGTGAGGGTTCTTCCACACTCTGGCCCGTTTCATGTGTAACCCAAGATTTTGATATATGTCAGTCTGTGAGTAAAAAATGGTATATCACCAAAGATTTTTGTTTGCATTTCCTTTTTATTAAGACCAAGGTCAATCATTTCTTTTTGCATATTTGGAGGATATTTGAGTTTCCTTAATCTGAGAACTGCTTATTCCCATCCTTTGCCCATTCTTTATTGGACAGTTGACCTTTTCTCTTATTGAATGGTTAGAAAGCTAGTAGAGGTATAACCCCACATTTTGCTATGCTTCCTCCAGCCCCTGACCCTCCCAGCAGTTGTCCTCTGTATATACCAACAGCTCTTCTCGGAGGTGAGGCAGTAGTGGCAGTGGCCAGGAGCGGAGGTGGTTAGAAGAATGGGGATTCTGGTTCTCTCGCCCTTGGAGACCTGACTAATGGGATGGAGAAATTCTTCTTGGGAGAGCAGCAGACCTTCCCTGGAGCTTCTGACTTGGGTAGCGTCTCCTCCCTCTGTTCTCTACCACCATTCTTCTTTTCTCCCTGGCTCAATCCCACCCTTGCTTCCCTTGCTCTAGGAGTCCTCTCTGCTCAGTTTCCCCTTTCCTAATATTAGCACAGGCACAGCCCTGCCCCCCGTCACAGGCAGTGATTATATAGCAAATTAACCACAAGCTGTTTGGTCCTCGTCCGGTGGCAGTTGGGGAGATGCTGCTCTGAGTAATGACTTGTGTAGTAGATGCTCTCATCTGTAATTTGCGTGTGCAATAAATGCAGATATAAAAACCCGATCCATATGAAAATGGGACCAAGTAGAAGGAGCAGGGGGTGGGGGAAGAAATCATGAATTTTGTGGACTGCATCTTACAGTCTGGCTTCAATTTCCTCTTGAGTAATGTAGTCATTGCCTACGTTTGATTGATGGCCATGTTTGTCTAAAGGATGGAGGCAGGCAGAGGGAAAATCAGAGAGCAGGACTTGGATCCTGAGTTTTCAAAGGGTGTCTTTGAGAATGACACAGTTAACCTTGGAGACTCAGTTTCCTCATCTACAAGATGGGGATAATAATATTTTATCTCCAATAAGGTATTGAAGAGCCTGGATACTGGAACATGGTAAACTCATACTAAGTGCTACTCTTCTCCCCTTCTCTTTCCTCTCTTCATCCCTCCCTTTCTCCCTTTCATCATATCAGATAGGGGCTTTTAAAAATTAAGTTTTTTATTTTGAGGTAATTATTGATTCATATATTTGGTTTAAGAAATAATAGCGATAGAGTCTGTGTACCTCTTACCCATATTCCTCCAGGGATAACATCTTGTAAAACTATATATTTCACTATCACAACCAAGATATTCACATTGACAAAATCCACAGGACTTACTAATATTTTGCCATTTTTACTTGTACTTACGTGTGTGTATTAAGTTCTATACAACGTTATCACATGTGTAGGTTTATGTATTTACCACCATAGTCAGGATCCCTTCTGTTGCTCTTAAATAACCACACTCACATCCCTCCTACCTCCATCCCACAGTCTTCAATCCCTGGCAATAGCTAATCTGTTCATTTCTAAGCTTTGTCTTTGCCAAAATCTCGTATAAATGGAATCATTCAGTATGCAACTTTTTGGGTTTGAGTTTTTTGAAGCTTAGCATAATTTCCTGGAGATTCCTTGAGGTTGTGGGTATTAATAGTGCCTTCCTTTTTGTTACTGACTAATATTCCATGCTATGGATGTACCAGAGTTTGTTTAACCATTCATCCACTGAAAGGCATCTCGATTGTTTCTGATTTTAGGCTATTACAAATAAAACTGTTATAAACATTCACGTACAGGTTTTTATAATATTTCACTTATATGTGAACATAAGTATTCATTTTTCTGGGATAAGTACCCAAGAGTGTAATTTTTGTGTCGTGTGTTAAACTTAAGCTTAGTTTTTGTAACAAACTGTTAAGTTGGTTTGCAGAGTGGCTGTACCATTTTACATTCCCATCGGCAATGTATGATTGATTTAGTTTCTCCATATCTTTGCTAGCACTGAGTGTTGTCACTATTTTTTATTTGGAACATTCTTAGAGATGATACCTTATTATGGCTTTCCTTTGTATTTTCTTAGTGGCTAATGATGTTGAATATCTTTTCATGTGCTTATTTGCCATCTGTGTGTCTTCTTGAAATTTCTCTGTATCTTTTGCTCACTGTTTAATAGTATTGTTTGCTTTTTCTACTATTGAGTTTTCTTGAGCTCTTAAAAAAAGCCTGAGCTATAATCCACATACTGTAAAGTCATCCCCTTTAAAGTGTACAATTGAGTGTTTTTAGTATATCACAAAGTTGATCAACACCTTCTCATTTCAGAACATTTCATCATCCCAGAAGGAAGCCCCAAATCCATTATTAGTCACTTGACATTCTCTTCTTTCCACAGCCATGAGCAAACACTAATCTATTCTCTGTATGGGTTTGCCTATTCTGAATGTTTCCCTTAAGTGGGACTATACCATATATAACCTTTTGTGAAAACTAATGGCATAATGTCCTCAAATTTTTTTTTATGCATACAAGTTGGGGTACAGGCCAGAGGCATGGGGTGGCGAGAGGGTTCACCAGAGACAGAGTGGGTAGCAGAACAGGCAGATCAGAAATACACTGCTGAGGGGAGCAGCGGGCAAGGCAGGAGAGGTCTGCTGCGCCATGTGGGATTCTCCCCGGCCGGGCGTCGAACTCGCATCACTGCTGCCAACAGCTCCACAGCGCAGCGCTTAACCACTGCGCCACCGGGGAGGCCCAGTGTCCTCAAATTTTACCCATGCTTCAAAACTGCATCTTTTTTATGGCTCAGTAATCTTCCACCATGTGATTATACCACATGTTGTTTATCCAAGAAACAGTGGATGGACATTTGTTTCCATTTTTAAACTATGAATAATGCTGCCATGAACATTTGTGTACAGATTACTTTTGTGTGTGAATATGTTTTCAACTTTCTTGTGTATGTCTGTAAGAATAGAATTGCTGGGTCTTAGGGTAATTTTGTTTTGAGGAACTGCCAAAATATTTTCCTGAGTGGCTGCATCACTTTATATTCCCACTAGCAATATACAAAGGCTCCAGTTTCTCTCTATTTTATATTAACAATGTTATTCCATCTTTTGATGATAGCCATCCTGGGAATGACTCTGATTGGCTCATGTGATCTGGAAGGCGGGACACCTTGAATGACAGTCCAGAAATGGTGCATGCAAAAAGAGGTGAGTGTTTTCTAAGACAAAATTTGCTTGCTGCTGTCACAAGGAGACATGACTACTTGATGGAGTCTGCCCAGTAGAAAAAAATCTTTGATTCCGAGTTGCACGACATGAAAGAATTCAGCATTTCATAGCGCTTGAGATTACAGACTCTGAAATCACTTAATTGAGTCCTAATGTTACCATTATAGTCTACAAGATCCTGAATGAGTAGCTTGATCCCATTGTGCCTCAGTTTGCTCAACTGTACAACTTTAGAGGCTTTGTCCTAGGGTGGTTGTGAAGGTTGAATGAGCTAAATGAATGTAAAGGGCTAAGCAGAGTGTGGTGTTCAGATTACAGTGTCAAATAAATGGTAGCTGTTATTAACACATTTGAAATGATTTTACTCACAGCAAATAATGAGGGACTGAAGAAGAGGTCTCCATACTATGCCCTAAAAACCAGACTTGGTGGTATCAGGGAGTTTTGGATGGACTGAGCTTTGAAGATTGGATGGGTTTGGAGGGGCTGATATAATTTTCTTCTGGAAATAAAGGTAATGGTTTTAGCCAAGGATATGTGGGGAAGAGCTCCAGATGATATCAAGGGGCCAGTACCTGTGTCCTTCCCGTCTTTTGGTCCTCACATGAATCCCATGGGGTCCTCCAGCTGGCATGACTGAGTCTTCCACTTAAGATTGGGCTGTCCCCGCAAAATCCCCCACTAGAATCCAGTCTTTACATTTAACAAAGGAGGGTCTCAGGAATCCTTGGTGTCCATCTTAGTGGGAATTTATTTCTTTTTTACATAACATTAGTGGACCAGTGAGAATTTATCTTTTTCATATACCACTTAATGTTTTTTTAATTACACAATTAATATTTCTCCCTAGGAAATGTGGAATATATAGACAATATGAAGAAGAGAATAAAAATTACCTGCAAATCTGCCACTCAGAGAACGTGATTGCTAGCATTTGGGAAATAGCCTTCCAAACTCACAAACGTTTATGTGAATGTTGTGTCTGAATGTGTGCTTGGAACAACTAGTGTTGCACTGCAATACTATTTTGTACTTGATTTTGTTTACTCAATAATATATCATGATCATGTTCTCATGTCCTAAATCATTTTTTATGAATGTGATTTTTAATGGTTGTAAAATATTCTGCTATATAGATATACCATCGGTCGTTTAAACCAATCTTCATTATTGGCGATTGAGGTTCTTTCAATTTTTCATTATTATAAATAATATTATAATAAATATTTTGGAGCATAACTTTTAGCACCTGTATGGTTAATTCCAAAAGACAAACTTCTTTAAGTGCAACTGGGCATTTTTAAATTAACATTTTGAAGTGTTTCATTTGGAAAAGTTAATACTTACTCATGATAAAAAAAATGCAAGCAGTTCAAAAGGTATTCACTAAAAAGTAAGTCTTGTTTTATTTCATTCCAGTTCCCTATATTCATCCCCCGGAGGAAATCAGTATAAAGAGTTTCTAGTGCTTAGAAATACAGATATGAATATGAAAGGCATATTTGCACATGTATCTCCTTTTTCTCACTATCCTCTGTCCATTTTTTTCTTTTTCATTTAACAATATGTTTTGGAGATTATCCCTGCTCTCTATATGTTCCAGAGTTATCCTGTATTTTAAAGTTGCTACATAGCATTTCTTTTCACACATGTACCATAATTTAGAAAGATTGTAGAGGTGGCATTCAATTCATTTGCAGACCTTTTTTGCTATATAAAGAATATTTTAATGAATAATTTTGTATGTATATTTTTGTACCCATGTGAGAGAATCTGTGGGCTAAATACCAAAAGTGGACTTAGGCATTTACAATCTGAGTACACATTGCCAACTTTGTGCAAAGGGTGAGCACAGGCACTTCTGCTCCCTGAATACTGCCTGTCTCTCCTCTTTCCTCTAAAGACACGTTACCAAACATTTTCATCTTTGTCCATCGAATAGATAAAAAGCAATTTAAAACTGTGATTTTAATTTGTATCTGAGTGAGGTTGGCCGCTCTTTTATGTGCTTAAAAGCCATTTGTATTTATTTTTCTGGGAACTCTTCATTCATGTTTTGTTAAAAATATGAGTTCCTCTTATTGATCTTTCTGTAATGGAAAAATTAGTTCTCTATTTTGTGTGGCTTATGTTTTCTCTATATTTGTCACTCTTTTTTTTTCTGTTTGCCTAGAGGTAGTTGAAAATATTAATATAGTTAAATCTCTCCCTCTTTGCTTTTATTCCCTGGTTCCTGGAGCTTGTGTCCAGAAGGTGACACAAAAAACCTTTTCCCATTCATAAATTCTGAAAATTATCTCATTTTTTCTAGTACTTCTCTGATTTTATTTTTATGTTTGTGATTTTTGATACAGCTGTAATTTATTTTGGAATTAAGAGTGAGGAAGGAATCCAACTTGCTATTTTTCCAAATGCCTAGACAGATTTTTATAATTGAGTAATCCAAGAATGGACTATTCTAAAGATGGTTTGAGACTATTTTGTAATCCCAGTGGCACAGGAAGTCAGCACGGGTCTTCAGGGCCAGCAGGAGAAACTCACCTGTTGCCTTATTACTGAGGGATTCTGGGTAGTTAGACTAGGGGCAGGTTGTAGCAAAATACTTCTATGTTTTAACCCTTCATCAAGCCAGATTGTCAGAAAATGAAGTTCAAGGATGAAACTATTTAGGACCCTGAGGAATTGCTCTTTTAAAGTCATCTTATAGAATTATGTCCTCCTATGGATGCTACAAGAACCCCTAGCTACTTTACCCAAAGGACAATTTTGAGGGTATTAACACTGTGGTTTATCAATCACAATCCCCCCCATCCCCCACCCTGCAGGAAGGGGTGAAAAAAATAACTTGTTTGCAAGGTATTTCACAATTGAATTTTACACTTGGAAAAAAAAAAGATGCGATACAGCTGATAAACTGTTGGTCACATAAATAAACAGAAGCATTTAAAAGTGTCACTATTATAATGTCAAAAAAATCTGGTGTGGGGAATGTACATCTTTCAGTGGATGGTGTTTGAAAGGTTCCTGGAGATCTCATTCCCATAGACTGTTGCCTATCAAGAGGAATTCCTACAATACAGGACTCTAAGCTAAATTTGAATTTCATATAAAGTCAATTTTTTAGTATAAGTATGTCTTAGATATTGCAGGGGATATACTTACACCAAAGTATTATTTATTGTTTATTTGAAATTCAAATTTTTCTGGGCATCCTGATTTTCTGTTTGCTAAATCTAACAGCCCTACCCCAGGGGACATTTGACAACGTCTGGAGACCTTTTTGGTTGTCACAACTGAGGAAGGTGTTGCCACCGATATCTAGTGGATAAAGACCAGGATGCTACTCGGTATCCTACAATATTGAGGCAAGCCCCTCACAATAAAAATTACCCAGCCCCAAAGGTCAATAGCATCAAGGCTGAGAAACATTTCACTGGTTTAACACATTTTTCACAATCTCTAATTAAGAACTCTAGCATGAATTTCCTTTGGAATCAAATGTGAAGAAACCCTAAGAATCCTCCAGGGAACTGTTTTTTTCATTCTTTTATTAATGACAATAAGACCTAGTTAACTGATTTTATTTCCCCTTTCTCTTTGATTCTCAGACCAAATTAAAGGCTCAACCAAAAAGGCTGTGGGAATCTTATTTTGTGTGTATATATATATACACATACACATATATTGCATTTTTGGGGTGGGGCAAGGGGGTCTTGACATTCTGGGTTGGTTGCATTTCCCTTTTTAAAAAATTGTATTATTGGGGCCTCCCCGGTGGCGCAGCGGTTGAGCGCTGCACTGTGGAGCTGTCGGCAGCGGCGACGCGAGTTCGACGCCCGGCCGGGGAGAATCCCACATGGTGCAGCAGACCTCTCCTGCCTCACCCGCTGCTCCCCTCAGCAGTGTACTTCTGATCTGCCTGCTCTGCTCCCCACTCTGTCTCTGGTGAACCCTCTTGCCACCCCATGCCTCTGGCCTGTACCCCAGCTTGTATGTAAAATAAATAAATAAATAAATAAACTTTTAAAAAATTGTATTATTTTTCTTGAGATAACAGCGGTTTACAACATTGCATATGATTTGGAGACATAGAGTCACACCTCTTCAGATATACGTTATAACTCTTACTCTTTTATTCATTTTTTGCCATTTCCTAGAAATCACTCAAATTCCTTGTGGGATAAGGTGTCTCTCTCTCTCTCTCTCACACACACACACAAATATACTCATATAAATACTTAAACATGGAGCTTATCACACACTAGACAAGACCCAGTACTGTGCTACCTTTTTAACCCACAGGTAGAAAAATGTGGGTAGCCTCGACCCTTCCCGACATCTGCGGGTTCTAGGCAACACCTCTGGTCTCTGCTTTTCTCTTTACCTTCAGGCCCAACCTTTGGGACACCTGTGGCGGCTGGCCCCTGGAAACTGGAGTTGCTAAGAGATGTACTTTGGGCATCGGGGGACATCGTCTTCTTCCAACTTGATCTTGGGAGGCAACCACGGCCCGTCCCATTGCCCAGAGAGCGAGCGGCCGCAGCAGAGGCCAAGCAGCGAGGCCCCGCGACAGCCCACGCACACACACTGGGAATGAGATTGCATCTTCCCCCGGACCAGCGAGATTCTATAAACATAATCAAAATGTAATAGAAACTTTTTGGAAATGCTGTTATGAGGAGAAAGCATCAATCTTGATGGAACTCCGCTCAACAGGCTTTGCGGAGCTAATCAATCATGGTCAGGACTGGGGCTCCCCATCTGTCTGCGCGGGGGACCGCGCACAGCTCGCTCACTCCCGGGCTGGGGCTGCGTCCCCTCACCAGGCAATCCATCATGCTGCAGGGGGATGGCGGGAGGGGAATAATGGCACGCTAATAAACTAGGGGCTTTTTTCATTCCCAACTAATTTTTAGTAAATGAGCCCAATCCAGACAGAGCAGGAAAAAGAGCCGCAGGAGATGGTGCTTCCGAGATGCGCCTCGCTGGCCGGGGACAATGGCTCACGGGCCCGAGGGGCAGCAAAGAGCCAGCCCAGCGCAGGGATAACGCTGTGTTCAGCTCAGGAAGGAAGTGGCCCGTAAAGGCTCCAGGAAGAATGAGTCCGGAACAACTTCCGGAGGTTGGTGTGGACTTCCGGGTGGGTGCAGAGTGTGGAGGGCAAGGACCCAGCTTCCATGTGTGAGTCTGGTTTGGCTCTTGAACTTACTCTGGATGCCAGAAGTCAGAGAGATAGGTTCAAGCAAGAGGGCTTTGGGGTGACAGCACGAAGATTCTGATGGGTCAGAATCAAGGAGTAGAATGAAGACTAGTGTGCAAGGTGTGTAAAGGGCTTAGTGTGCAAGGAGCTTAGTGTGCAGGGGGCTTAGTGTGCAAGGGGCTTAGTGTGCAAGACCCATTTCCATCTGGTTGTAGCTGTCTTTGTGGGTGAGCCTTCCAGGCTACAGAGCAGGATAGGACCTCAGAGGGGATGATGTTCTTGGAGAGGTCTATAATTTAGGGGACCATGTCTATTTGTACTTCATACTTCTTTCTCCTTTGCTTAGTGCATGGTACAGAATAGACACTCATAAATATTTGTAAAATGAATACATGAATGAGAATTGTTCTGAGATGGCAGATTTTGAAAATCTGGTCTGATAGCTTCCTTAAATTCTTCAAATTCCTATCCTAAAATATATCACAGGCTGGTTCCTTGGTTTCTTTCCACCCAGGATCCTATCTTGGACAGAGGACAGTTTGCAGAATGTAGATAGATAGATCGATAATCTATTGCTGTGTAACAAATTACCTCAAGACTAAGTGACTTTAAACGACAAGAAATATATATTATCACTCACTGTTCCTATTTTCTCAGTTTCCAGCTCTGCTAAGCTTTTCTGGAGATGTGGTCATCGGTTCTGCATCAGAAACTGATGGATGACTGCATTTTTTTGGGCACTCCCCTCATCAGGAGGAGGGGTCTGTTTCTGCTCCCATGATCCTGGGCTGGTCTGTGACTGTTTTGACCAATAGAGGCAGAAGAAGTGATCTGTGCCTGTTCTTGGTCTAGTGTTTTAAAATGACTACCTCGGTCTCTGGGGCCTGAGCTGCCATCTAAGAAGTCTGACCTCATGCACAGGCCCTGAGTCTGCATGGAGAAGGGGGTGGGGTGGGGAGTGGTGGGGGGTGGAGGTAGGGTGGAGGGGGGCTCCCGCTGAGCCCCGCCTTCTCATCCCTCCAAAGTCCAGACATGTGAGTGACACCACCTTGAACCCTCTAGACCAGTCTGGATACCTCAATACCTAAATACCACCAAGTGACCACATAGAGCAGAAAAATGGCCGAGGTGAATGTTGCACAAAATCATGCACCTTAATAAAATGGTTGTTGCTTTAAGCTACTAAATATCATGGTGGTTTATTTCATATCAGTGGATAATTGGAACACCCAGAATCCAAGGAAAGATTGTAGATTGTAGCTGGTTGAACTACACATTTCTTCCCACTCCAGATATCATTTAGACAATGATCTTTTGGACAATGATTATCTGTGGGGTTAGTCCCTGCTGTAGCGAAACCGCTATGGTTCTCCTCCCTTCTTCGTTCTCTGCCTCCATCCTCTCTTCCCATGTCTCTCTCCTTTATTTATTTATTTATTTATTTTTAAAGATTTATTTATTTATACATACAAGCTGGGGTACAGGTTAGAAGCGTGGGGCGGCGAGAGGGTTCACCAGAGACAGAGTGGGGAGCAGAACAAGCAGATCAGAAATACACTGCTGAGGGGAGCAGCGGGCGAGGCAGGAGAGGCCTGCTGCACCATGTGGGATTCTCCCCGGCTGGGCGTCGAACTCGCATCACGCACTGCCGAGAGCTCCACAGTGCAGCGCTCAAACGCTGCGCCACCAGGGAGGCCTGTCCTTCCTTTATTTTTTTAAATCAGAAGATGGTTCCAAGGAATCAGAAAATGTATCAGTCTGATTTCTGTAGGGAAACAGTACCAAAAGGAGATTATCTGTCTGATTATCCCTCCCTCCCTCCCTCCCTTTATCTATCTATCTATCTATTAATTTATTAAAGGTATTGCTTCACATAGTTCTGGAGGATGAGCAGTCCCACAATCCACCATCTGGAGAACCAGAGAGCTGGTGATGCAATTTTACAGTCAGAGGTAAAAACCTGAGGACTGAGGGGTTGCTGGTGTATGCCTAAGAACCAGAAGTTCTGATGTCTGAGGGCAGGAAAAGATGGACATCCCAGATTGAAGGGGGGAGAGAGAGAGAG
>PVIJ01015872.1:0-34810 GCA_004024925.1 Scalopus aquaticus
CCCCCCAGCACCCAGGGCCCCCCGCACCCAGGGCCCCCCAGTACTCGTGCCCATCCCTCAGGCACCTCGGGCTTCTGCAGGCACTGCGGGCGCCTCCCCCAACCCCGCTCCTTCCTGACCCCGTGGGCTGCGAGCTCATTTCCCTTCGCGCTGTCTTCCTTTGATTTCCCCCGGGGAGAAGGGGGCGCCTCCTGCTTCCTGTCGTTTGGGACAGTCCGGCTCGGCCCAGGGAGGGCCCTTCCTTCCCCCAGCCCCTCTCCCGCTGTGGCCTGTGGGCGCGTCCCATCTGAGAGACGGCCCCTGGCTCTGGGGAGAGCGCGCTGCCCCCCGCCTGCGGCCTGGACTCGGTGGGCTGCGGCGGCCTGGGCGGGCCCCACTCCAGGGCGGGCGAGGAGGGCGCGGGAGTCCGGGCCGAGCCGAACACGAACATCTGCGCCTCCCACGCGCCGCCGAGGTGCTGGCTTTGTTCTGACCCGGAAGTGGGGGCGCCTCCTGCTCTTCCGGAGGGCGCGGGGCTGTGGCGAGAGCCGCTGCTGTCCTCGTTGCTTGAGGAAGAGAAAGGCCACGGCCGCCCCCAGTTCAGCTTGGGATGCGCTTCCGGCCGGCCCCCCAGGCCGGGGCTTTGGGCGACCTCCTCTCCTGCGGGGTGTCTGCCGGGCCGGGTTTCTCTGGGGACACCCCGGAGTGCTGTTGGTGCCCGAGGGCGGCGGTGACCCTGGGCGGGAGGCCCTGGTGTCTGTCTGGGTGCTCCTAGAAAGCCGGAGCGGCAGGCCAGTCTGGCGAGGGGGCTGGGCAGGAGGTGGCGCTGGCCTCTGGCTGGGGCGCCTGCTTCTTGCTCCCTGCCAGAAGCGGGGGGCGGCAGCCGCGAGGTCACAGGCTCTTTGGGTACCAGAGGTCCCCCAGGCCCGGCCGCTGGTGGCAGCAGCCGACCTCGGTCCTGTCTGGGCCCTCAGCTCTGGAGGCCCCGCTCGGGGGCGCTGGGGCAGGAGAGCGCCTTCCTGGAGCCCGCGGGTCAGCCGCCCGTCCGGGCCTCCCCCCGTGGAAGTGCGGGCACGGCCTCCGGCCTCCCTCCCGCAGCAGAGGCCCCACCGGCCGTGCTGTGTGGAGGGTGCTGGGAGCACGGCCCCCACCCGCTGCTGCCCGCGCTGCCCCCTCCTCAGGTCCGGCGCTGGGCTGGGTCGTGAGGCTCTGCGGCCAGTGCCCGCCGGCCCAGCCAGCGTCCAGGCCGGGGCGCGGGTGTTGCTGCGGTGTCCAGGCCCTGCCTGCGACGGCGGCCACGGACATGGGGGCCTCTGGGGACAGCGTGGCCTGGGCTCCTTATCGAGGGCACGTGACGGCTCCGCCGGGTCCCTTGGTGTGGGCTGGGCAGGCGGCCCCCACACACGTGCACCCCTCACGCCCAGCCGGCTCCTCTCCCCGCGCTCCTCGGCGCTCCCTGAGGGCCGCAGCGCCAGCACCGGGTTTCTGGCCCCTCTCCTGCCCCTGCGCCTCTCCTCTCCTCTCGGGGAAAGGCCGCGACCCCCGCCCGCTGCCCGTCCCGCTGTCCCTGGGGTGGGCTGCGCAGGCGTCCCCGAGTCCGACCGCCCGACTCTCTCCCCGCCCAGCGCTGCACGCCTATGGCAAGGCCGGGAAGATGCTGGTGGAGACCAGGTAGGTGGGCGGCCTGCTCCTCTCCGTCGCGCCCCAGGCGGAGTTCAGCCTCCGCGCCCTTGGAGCCGCGGCGCAGGCTGAAGGTCTCCGCGTAAAGGTGGAACACACGGGAGCCCCGATGTGGCCTCCCTCTGCCACGGTCCCTCTCGGCACCCCCATTGCTGCAGCATAGCAGCGTTAAATTGAAAATGTCATATTTTTCTCCCCTCGGAGTAAAATTTTATGAGATGGAAAAATTGCTGGGAAGTTGCACTTTTAGCTTCTAAATTGGGGAGTTGTAAACTCCCCAGACCAGCCCGCTGCTAGCAGCCAACGCGCTGAAGTCAGTGCGTCTGGGGCAGCTGAGGGGACTCTCGGCCCTCCCGTGGGGAGGAAAACACAAGCCCGTGTGAGGAAAGTTGGCGCCTTTAATTATTCGCTCCCAGTCAGGCAGCAGATCCCACCAGACTCCCCAGCCCCAAATTTGCATGCCCCCTCAGGCCAGCCCAGCCCCGTCTGGCCTGCCGCCCCCGTCCCGCCTGCCGCCCCGACCCCGCCGGCCTGCTGCCCCCAGCCCCCGTCCGGCCTGCTGCCCCCGTCCCGCCTGCCGGCCCCGACCCCGCCGGCTGGCCCTGAGACGCCCTGTGTGGCCCCCGCAGCACGATCGGGCTGATGCTGGGCACCTGTGTCGCCTTCTACGTTGTGATCGGGGACCTGGGGTCCAGCTTCTTCGCGCGGCTGTTCGGGTTTCAGGTGAGGACGCTCCGCCCGTCCCGTGCTGTGGGTGCTGGCGGCTGCGGCTCCTGGGGGACCCCGCAGATGGGGCGGCCCAGACCGTGGCGCCGAGGAGCCTGGACTGTGGCCAGGACGGGGCGAGGGGCAGACCCGCAGGTCGCGGCGGGGCTCCCGCCCGAGCGGGGTGGCTGTGTCCGGGCCTCAGCCAGAGCTGCCCCTAGCACAGGCCCCTCAGCTTGTGGGGTGCGTACGGCGGCCTCTGGGCCCACGCCCCTCGGGCCTGCCATGGTCAGCTGCGGGGGGCCTGGCCGGTCCGGGCTGGCGGGCGAGGGCGCCCGGTGCGGACAGGGAGCGCGCTCCGTGGGGCAGAGCGGCCAGCTCCGGCGACTCAGCTGCCCTGAGCGCCCGGGGATGCAGCCTGGAGCTCGGCGTACCGGTCAGCGCGAGGCTGCGCTTTCCCGCCCCGCGCGGGCACCCAGGGGGCGCTGGCCTGCGGCGGCTCCCCCCCACAGCGGGTCGGGACCGCACGGCCGCGTCCCCGGGACCCCCGCGTGCTAGGACGGCCGCCCCTCAGCCTGGGGCACTGGGCGAGCAGCAGGCGGGGCTGCCTAGCGCCGCGGCCTGGGCGTCCTGCGTCCTGCCATCAGGAACGTCCTCCGGAGCTTCTGGGCCCACTTTCTGGGTCGGGATTCCAGAACTGCCCCCGCGGAGGTCAGCAGGCCACACGCTGGCCGCATGCCAGCAGCGTCCGGCTGCAGCTGAGCTCCGCCCGTCTCGGGGTCCTAGGCTCTGGGGAGTCCCCTTCTGGGGCCGGGCCGCACCCCGGGGGCGAGGAGGAGGCTCACGCAGAGCCCGCCCCCCGGCGGTGGTTGGTGTCCCCGGGAGGCCGTGCCCCGCCCCCGCCGCCGTGGCCAGAGCCCGCACCGTGCCGCAGGTGACCGGCGCCTTGCGCGTGCTGCTGCTGTCCGCGGTGTCCCTGGGCGTCGTGCTCCCGCTCAGCCTGCAGAGGAACGTGCTGGCCTCCGTCCAGTCCTTCAGCGCCATGGCCCTCGTCTTCTACGCCGTCTTCATGCTCGTGGTGCGTCCGCCCCCCGCCCTGCCCGCCCACGGAGAGGCGCTTCCCCGGGGCCTTCTGGGCGTGTGACCAGAGACAGCTGGCCCTTCTCCGGGGGTCGCCTGCGGACCCCAGCCGCCCTGCCCTTCTGGGTCACAGATGGCCGTCTCCGGGCGCAGGGCCTTAGGCCCTGGCCGGGGCGTCCCCAGCCCTGCGTGCGAGGGCCAGCCTGGGGGCCTGTCCCGGGCGCGGTCAGCCTGCCCCGCGTGGGCCGGGGAGAAGCTGTGTGCCAGCCCCAGCCCCCCCCCTGCAGATCGTGCTGTCCTCGCTCAAGCACGGCCTCTTCGGGGGGCAGTGGCTGCGGCGCGTCGGCTACTTCCGCTGGGAGGGCGTCTTCCGCTGCATCCCCATCTTCGGCATGTCCTTCGCCTGCCAGTCGTGAGTACCGGCACGAGCCCACCGAGCTGCGCTGCCCTCTGCCCGGTGGCTGTGCCAGCGGGAGGAGCGCCCTTGGTCATGCCACCCCCAGCCGAGGGGAGCTCCTGTTTCCGCGGCGAGAAAGACGTCGACTCACCGCCTGCTGTGTGCGCCGCGCCCCTGGCGAGCCCCTCGCCGCAGCCCCGTGGAGCTGGCTGTGGGGCGGGCGGCGCCATCTGGTGGCACCCACGCGGTGCCAGGCTGCGGCTGCTCGGGACCCTGGGGGGAAACTGCAGACAGGGACTCTGGTGCCGCTGGGCCGCACCACGGCCGTGCCTGTGTGTGTGTGTGCCTGCGCGTTCACCTGTGACATGCGTGCCCTCCTGTGTGTGTGCGCGCCTGTGTGTGCTGTGTGCGCCTGCGTGCATGCGTTCACCTGTGACATGCGTGCCCTCCTGTGTGTGTGTGTGCCTGTGTGTGCTGTGTGCGCGCACCTGTGTGTGCTGTGTGCACCTGCATGCGTGCCGGGGTGTGTGTGCCTGTCTGTGTGTGTGTGCGCGCCTGTGTGTGTGCTGTGTGTGCACCTGCGTGTGTGCGGGGTATGTGTGCCTGCCTGTGTGTGTGTGTATGTGTGTGTGTGCCTGTGTGTGCTGTGTGCGTGCGCCTGTGTGCGTGCCTGCATGCGTGCCAGGGTGTGTGTGCCTGCCTGTGCACCCGTGCGCCTCTCCAGGGCGCCAGCACTGCCAGGGCAGACCGGGCCCCTCCGCAGGCCTGGCGCGTCGCGCTCTGCTAGCTGACACGCCAGCGGAGCTTGTCAGGCGCCTGCGCGGCGGCAGGGAGAGCGCAGCGGGGGCCGCGGGGCTGGCAGTGGGTCCTGGGCGCGGGTGGGCTCAGCTGTGCCAGCGTCAGGCGCGGAGGGAGGCTCGTTTGCCTGCGGCGCGGCGGCTCCCAGTGAGGACGCACCGGCCCTGTTGCCGCTGCCCGCGTCCCCCGCCCTTGCACCCGCCCGGCGGCGACCCATTCTGCCCGCACCTCTGCTTTGCCAAACACACACATGGAGCCGGGCTTCTGGGCGGTGGCCACGGAGAAGTGGCGCCTGCCGGGTGCGGGTCAGGCCATTTGGGGCTCTGGAGGCTGCGCGTGGCCAGCCGAGTGCAGGCTGCCCCACGGGTGCTGGCCTGTGTGTGCGCCACGGGCCTCGCGTGCGGCCCCTTGTTTTGGGCCTCCCCTTTGCGGTCACTGGTCAGCGGCCCTTTCTGGTCTTGTCAGTGAAGCCTGGCGACGTGGGTCTCCTGGCCCTGAGGCCCAGAGAGGGCGGCAGCCTGGACAGAGAGTGCGCTGCGGGCAGGCTGTGCTGGGCTGCGTGGGCGGTGGCCGTGGGCCCTGGGGCGCGAGGGCTGGGCTGCTGGGGCTCCGCTCTGGTGCTCCCCGCGGCCGCACGAGGGTCTCCTTGCCTCCGTGCTGGGACCGAGGAGTGGCAGCCCCCAGACATCCTGCGTTTCCCTGCAGGCCCCTGCCCCCCGCTGGGCCTCGCCAACGAGCCGCCAGGGCTGCGGTCAGGCGCCGCTCTGCCCGGGGGCCTGGTGGGCTGTGCAGGGCCGTGGGGCGCCCCCAGCCGAGTGAGGGGGTGGGCCTGGCTCGGCCTGTGCACGGTGTGACCGCTGCCCATTGCTCCATGGCCGCTGCGTGCCCCAGAGAATGGAGCGGCCCCTGGCTGTCCCCGGAGTGTGGCCGCTGGCCCCGTGCACCCCCGCGCAGGACCACGCCTGCCCGCCCAGACCCCCAGCACCCAGGCTGCCCCCGCACCCCGAAACACGCCGCCCGCCGGTGCAGTTGCCGGGGACGCGAGCTGCTGGGTGTGCAGCCGCCCGTCTCCACACAGCCAGGTGCTGCCCACCTATGATAGCCTGGACGAGCCGTCGGTGAAGACCATGAGCTCCATATTCGCCTCCTCCCTCAACGTGGTCACCGCCTTCTACGTCACGGTAGGGCCTGTGCTCGTGCCGCCCACCCCGGCGCCCGGCCCGGCCCTGGCGCAGGCTGTGTGTCCGCGAACGCCCCGGCACGCATCCCTCGGGGTCCCCAGCCCGGCTGGCGCCACGGCCCTGGGCCAGCTTGCTGCCCGGCCCCAGCCCTCAGGGATCGTGGGGGCGGGCGCCTGCACACTCGGGCCCCAACCCACAGCCCTGGCTTGGGCTTTGAGTCAGGCGCGGTGGCCCAGCCCCCGTCGGGCAGCCCGGGGCCCCGCCGTCCAGCGCCCCACGCCCGCGCTGTCTGCAGGTGGGCTTCTTCGGGTACGTGAGCTTCGCGGAGGCCACGGCGGGCAATGTGCTCATGCACTTCCCCTCCAACCTGGTGACGGAGATGCTGCGGGCCGGCTTCGTGATGTCGGTGGCCGTGGGCTTCCCCATGATGATCCTGCCCTGCCGGCAGGCCCTGAGCACCCTGCTGTTCGAGCAGCAGGTGAGGCCGGCGGCGTCTCGTGGCGGGCGGGGGGGCAGCCGCCTTTGCAGGGGGCCACGGCGGGCGGGGCTGGGGGACCACGGCCGTGGCCGGCCACTGAGTCCGCAGCCCGGGAGGGAGCCTGGGAGGCCGCCAGGTGCAGGGAGGGCCACTGGGGGCGCCGAGGGGCGGTGTGGCTGGGGCCCGGGCCAGAGGTCGCTGGTGTGCTGCGCCCCAGCCCTGCCGTCCTCTCAGTGCGGCAGGAGGCGTCCGGGACAGGGCCTGCTGTGGTGGTATCCCCCTCCCGGCCGGCCCTGGGGCCCTCCGTGGGGCTGCTCAGGCCCGTACGCCCGCCTCCTGACCGCCCCTCTGGCCGAGGCCAGCCCCAAAGGGCTGACCCCTCTGGCTTGCCCTCCCCCTGTGAGCTGGGCAGGTGCGGGCACCTAGACGGCCGGGCTCGGGCTCTGCCCCTGTGGCAAGGGGGCGGCTGTGGGGTCCGCCCCCACCCCCGCCCCACCCCCCAAGCGTCGGGTCCTCCTGAGGCAGCCTGGCGGCTTCCAGAAAGTCGGGGTGGCGTCAGAGGAGTTCCTGAGGAACGCCCCACTCTGCGAGCCGTGTCCCCGCCAGCCGGCTCTGGGCCCCCGCGCAGGGGCGCTCTGGCACCCGGGGTTCAGACAGGAGGACGCGGCCCAGCGGGCGGCTCCTGGCCTCGCCTCCAGGTGGCGCTCTCCCCTGCTCCCGAACTGCGCGTCCCCCCAGTGCGGGCGGCGGCCGTGCGCGCCCCCGTGTGCCCGCGCGCCCGCGTGGGTCTGTGCACGTGCCCGCGTGTGCCCGTGAGTGGGGTGGCTCTGGCGCGGGGCGGCCCGTGAGCCTGGTCTGCGCGCTGCGCGGCCACTCGGGCCTCGCTGGCAGCCTTGCGGGGAAGCGCGGGCCGCGGCTGGGCGGCGGGTGTCTGCTTGGCTGCGGCTCGCGGGGGCGCCCCTGCCAGCCTGGGGCCCGCGGCGCGGGGCGGCCCCTCGGGAGGGCCCCGCCCGGACCAGCGCCTGCCCCTCCCGCGCAGCAGAAGGACGGGACCTTCGCGGCCGGCGGCTACATGCCCCCTCTGCGCTTCAAGGCGCTCACGCTCTGCGTGGTCTTCGGCACCATGGTGGGCGGCATCTTGATCCCTAACGGTAAGTGCTGGCGCCCCGCCCCGCGCCCCGTCGAGGGGTCCCCTGCTGGGGGCGCCCGGACCTGCCCTCGCGCGCTGGTCCATGCTGCGCCCGCAGCGGCCCCTCCCGACCCGCCGTCGCTCTGCCCCCAGTGGAGACGATCCTGGGGCTCACGGGCGCCACGATGGGGAGTCTCATCTGCTTCGTGTGCCCGGCGCTGATCTACAGGAAGGTCCACAGGAGCGCCCTCGCCCCCCAGGTGGGTGCGGCAGGCCGGGGCGCCCCCTGCCGGCTGGGAGCGGGTCCCCCGCAGGCTCAGGCCCCAGGGAGGCCCCCGGCGGGCACCTAGTGAGGGGTGAGGGGCCGCCAGGCCGCGCCGGGTCCCCAGCTCCCGCTCTCTTCATGGGGCCTTTCCCGTCACTGCCCTTTGCCCCCAGGGCGCCCTCCAGGCTGCCACCTCTTTCCCCGGGGCTGCGTTCAGCCTCCCCCTCGGGCTCTCCCGTCACCTGACACCCCAGTGTGTGCGGGGACCCCAGCCCTGGAGGCTTGTCCAGGCTGCTCTGGAGCCGCTGCGCCGTCTCGGAGCTGTTACTGGGGTGCGGGGGCTGCACCCATGTCCCCTCCTGCAGGAGACGCGCTCTTCCCCCGCCCGCCCGCCCCACTCCTCCCCGGTGTGCCTGCCCCGCCCCTCGCAGCCTCTGGCTCTGTGCTGGGCCCACGTCCTGTCCTGCCCGCACGCGCCGCCCACCGGGCCCAGGGCCCCTCTTGCCCTGGGGTCTTGTCTCTCGCAGGTGGTGCTCTGGGTCGGCCTGGGCATCCTGGTGGTCAGCACGTACACCACCCTGTCGGTGGGCGAGGAGCCCCCCGTGGGCTTGGCACAGGACGCCCCCGGGGGCCGGCGCGTGGAGGCGGAGGGCGCTGTGCGGGCGGAGCCGGCCCGGCTGCCAGGTACACGCCAGCCCCGCCCAGGCCCGCACCTCTGCGGGGCGGCCTCTTGCGGCCTTTGTCCCGGAAGACCAAGGCGGCGGCGTCCACTCTGCTGCTGCTGACGAGCGCGGGGCCCCTCACACCGCACAGCGGGGGGGCAGTGTCCAGCTCCCGGGCGCCCAGGCCTCGGGGCGCAGCTCCCTCGGAAGAGCCACCGGGGCTGGTGCGGGGCCCAGGTCCCGTGTGGGCCCCCCGCACGCGGGCACCAGTGAAGGCGGCCGGGCCGGGCCCAGTCAGTGGGCGGCAGAGAGCGGGGTTGGGGGGGGGAGGCTGGCCCTGCTCTGGCGGCTCAGAAGAGCAGCCGCCCCGAAGGGCCGAGTAGGCACTTACCTCCCGTGTGGGCCCCCGCCCCGCCACAAGCAGGAGCTGCGTGGCTGCCCGCTGCGGACAGCCAGGAGGCCTCGGCCTGCCCAGGTCCGGCCCCTGCGGGCAGCGCCGCGTCGGGGCCCCACGGGGTGGAGGGCGACCGCAGGGCCCCCACGCCGATGGCTCCCGGCTGCTGGGGCTGGCGCCTCGGCCGCCTCGTGCTCTGCACGGTCGGCAGGTGCTCGTGAGGGCCTGTCCGGGGACACTGCGTCCCAGCGGGCCCCGCCGGCGCCGTGGAGAGCGGTGCTGCGGGCAGCCGGGCAGTGCCTCCAGCTGGCCAGGTGGCCGTGTCTCCGGAGACCAGGCGTCTCCGCGTGTGGCATCGTTCCCGGCCGCGCTGTGGGCGTCTGTCGGCCGCGCTCATCTGCTCGCTCGCTGCCCGGAGGGACAGCCGGCCCGCGGCCAGCAGGGCTGCTCTCGGCGCCGCGCCCCGAACTGCCCTTTGCGCCCGCTCTGGAACCCAGGCTCGGGGTTCGGGCCTCCGTCCCCCTCCCAGCCGGAACCCAGAGGGGCCGCCCTGTGCGGCCGGGGCCCTGCCTCCCCCGCCTCCTGCTCAGAGCGGGGCTGTGTGGGAGCGCCCTGGCGGCGCCCAGTCTGCGCAGGCGTGTGCTCCCTCTGCCGGCCTGCCCGGCCCCTGCGGCCAGCCCCTGGGTCACCGGGCACCTTCCTCCCGTGACCCGCAGCAGGCACTGTGAGCCGCCGGCGGGGCACCGCAGGGGGCTGTTCCCAGCCCACCGCGGAGTCTGAGGCTGTTGCACTGCGGCCAGGGCCCAGCGGGGGCCGTCCCGCTGCAGGGCAGCCGTGGCCAGGGTCCAGGCTGGCGCTGGGGGCCTTTGCCGTGCTGCGCGCCCTGGCGGGGGAGGCGCACCCGGGGCATCCCGGGGGCCTGGCCTGGCCGCGCTCGGCCCTCTGCACGCCTGCTCAGGCTCGTCCCCCCGAGGGCCTCCCTGCCCCCGGGCCCCGAGGCCGAGTGGGGGCTCCCCTTGTTCGTGTTGTGTTCTTCTACCCACGGACCCCCTTTCTTAACCCTGCAGCGCTGGGCAGCCTCCAGGTTTACAGCTGCTGTGGGGGCCCGGCCTGGCCAGGGTCAGCAGGACGAGGCAGCGCTTCGCCCGGCGGCCTGGCCCCACGCGCTCCCGAGGCAGTGCCCCTCGTCCCGCACCGGTCCCGGGCTGCCCAGCAGCGCCCCTCGAGCCCCAGGCACAGCGTGTCCCAGAGACGGGGCCGCGACGGCCCCGGGGCCCCCCTAAGCGTCGTCCACTGGGCAGCACTTTGGTTTGTGCCACGTCTGCCCAGCGCATGGTCGCTGTGGCGTCCAGCAGCACAGGGCCCACCCGAGCCATGCCAGCCCAGCCCTGTGGCCGTCTACGCCCCAGAAGCCCGGGAGCTGCCCTGTGGGGAGAGGCAGGGGGCGGGCAGGACAGTCCGCCTCTCCCGCTCCCCAGGCCTGGCTCTGGCCCCTGGGTGGACCCGCAGGCCCGCGGCCGGTGCTGCCCTCTGGTGGGCGCGGCCAGCGTTGCAGCCCTTCGTGCTCCCTCTGGGGTGTCACCTGCGTCCTGACAGGCTGTTGTCATGAACGCTGCGGAAGGGACAGTTCCGCTGCGGGACGCGCACGGCTGAACGGGAACAGGAGCGGCTCTCGGGTCACCTGGGCAGTGGGGCAGGCCCAGGGCTGTGGGGGCTCAGCGCGCTGTTGCCCGCAGGCCAGAACCCTGCCCCCGAGGCGGCCCAGGACGGCCGGGACCAGCCCCAGCTGCCGCGTGAGAAGGACCAGGCGGAGCAGGCCCAGATCAAGGGCCCGGCACACGCACCCCGGCGGGGAGGCCCCGAGGAGAAGCGGGAGGAGGCTCAGCTGGACCGCCCTGGCCAAGGTGGCGTGGCCAGCGGGCCGTGGGCAGGCGGGGGCCGGGCCCCCGGGCTCAGAGGCGTTCTGGGCACTGCCTGCCCTGTCGGACCCGCCTGGGGTTCCCCAGCAGCTGCTTCCCGCTCTGGTGCTGGTGTCGGAGCAGTGGGGGCCGGCAGGGCCCGGGGAGGCACCGCCCCCCCGCCCCGCGCCCGCTCAGGCCCGCAGGGAGGACCGGCCGGGCCCCCACAGCCCCTCTCCTCACAGGTGTCGCCGTCCCCATGGGTGAGGCCCACCGCCACGAGCCCCCCATTCCTCACGACCAGGTGGTGGTGGACGAAGGCCAGGACCAGGAGGGGCCGGGGGAGAACAGGCGTCCCCCCAAGCACGCCGGCGGCCAAGGGGTGCCGCCGGTGCCGGACTCTGAACAGGGGGCGCCTGGACGTGAGCACCCCGAAGACCCTCAGGAGGTGCCAGAAGCGAATGGCCGGCCAGCAGTGGAGCCCGAGGAGGACCCGGGGCCCGCCCACGGGGCCCTGCACCCGGAGCCTGCCACAGTGCTGTCCGAGGGGCAGGCTGGTGCGGGGGCCGGAGCAGACCGCGGCCCGCAGCCAGGCCAGGCGCAGGGCGCCCAGGAGCAGAGTGAGCCCGGTAGGTGTCGCCGGCAGGCCCCGGGTGGGCGGCGGGAGGCCCCGTCTCCCCGCACCAGGAGGCGAAGGTGGAGCCGTTGCGGCGGGGCCGGGCCCTGGATGTTGGGGGTGTGCGGCCCGTGTCCGCGGGCAGCCCCCGCCTGACTGGGAGGGCCCGCCGCAGGCTCCCTGCAGGGGCGTCTCCCCACCTCGCTAGCGGCCGGTGTGGGCCGTGCCGGGGGTGCAGCCGCACAGGGGGGTGATATTAGGGAGCAGGCACCACCGCCTGTCCTGCCCCTGCTGGCCCTGGGGCCCTCCTCCCGAGCCCCCACGACCCCGAGTCTCCGTGTGTGCAGCAGGGAAGGTTCCCCTCCCGGAGCAGAAGCCGGGCCCTGGGGCCGGGCCGCAGAGCGGGCCGCGGGAGCAGAGGACGGCGGAGGCCCAGGCCCGGGACCACACCGGCAGCCGCCTGGAGGGTAAGGCCCGCCTGCCCGCAGGCCCCGTCCCGGCAGCTGTGCGCCTGCCCGCAGGCCCTTCGCAGGGACCTTCCTTGGCCGCGGCCCCGGGTCTTGCACGAGCTGGCGCGTCTACGCTGTGGCCTGTGGCTGCAGGCTGGGGCCGTTCCTCTCGGGGAGCCCACGCACCTGGCCGCCTGACCGCTGTGCCCTTGGGGGGCTGCCCGGCCGCACGCCCTCCCCGGCTGGGCTCTGCCCTGCAGTGGGGGTGGTGGGGGGGGGCCGGGGGCCGGCTGCGGGGCATGTGCGCGGGGGGCTGCTCCGGTCGGGACAGCCGCCAGCCTGGGCGCAGAGCGGGCCGGGGGTCTTCTGGGCTCGAGCTGCGCTGGGGAGCTGCTTGTTCTCGTTCTCTGGTTCCAGCCCTTGTCGCGAGCTCCCGAGACCCGTTGGGCCTTTGGTTCACTTTTCTTTCTGAAACGAGCTTTCGCGTTTCCTTTCTGCCTTTCTCCTGTGCGCTTCCCGGGGCGAGCAGCGGAAATCAAAAAGCTGGTGGCAGGTACGAGCCGGAGGCCTGTCCGGCGGGGCATCGGACGCTGAGGGCAGGGCGGGCGGCCTGTGCGCCCAGCTCTCGTCCGCGAGCCCCGGCCGGTGGGCGCAGCCGGCCACGCCACCCTCGCTCTGCGGCAGTCGCTGCCGGCCGGCGCCCCGTGTTGCCCTGGGGAGGCACAGGGGCCGTCCCTGCCCCGCCCGCTGTCCTGGGGTCACCGCCTGCGGGGCAGCAGGAGCCCCTTGCCGGGGGCTGACCCCGGGGCCGGAGCGCGTGTGACCTCGTGAGGGGCGGCCGCTGGCAGAGCTGGGCAGCCGCAGGCGGGCGTCGTGCGGGCGCCGAGCGGCCTGGGGGTGTGCTGACGCGGAGACCGGCCCAAGGCCCGTGTGGCGGGCGGTGAGGCGCGGTCGGCGGGAGGGGCCTCGAGCGGGCGTCCGAGGCCGGGCTCGCGGTGGCCGCTGCTGCCCAGGCCTGGGCTCCGCGCGCGAGGCGGCACCTTCCCGGCTGGGGTGCCGCACGGAGGACGCCTTGAGCCTGGCCGGCCGGCGCGGACCTCAGTGCCTCCGGGGCTCGGCTCCGGGCTGACGGGCGAGAGCTGGCCGGTGCGGGGCCTGAGCCTGTTCCCCACAGGGGCGGAGGTGCTGGACCACGCGGTGCTGCTGCAGGTGATCAAGGAGCAGCAGGCGCAGCAGAAGCGCCTCCTGGACCAGCAGGAGAAGCTGCTGGCCGTGATCGAGGAGCAGCACAAGGACATCCACCAGCGGCGGGGCGGGGCGGACGGCAAGTCCGGGCTGGGCAGGCGGCTGGGGCCGGGGGCTGCGCCTGCTCTGGGCGGGGCCGACTCAGACGCCTTCGCTGCGGGCGGCGGGGCCTGGCCGGGTCTGCAGCTGATGGCGTCCGGCTTCGCTTGCAGGGGACGTGCCGCCGGAGCCGGGTGCGGCTGCTCCCCGGAGTGAGGAGGTGGCGCCGGAGGCGGAGGCAGGGGGCGCCGTGCCACGCACCCCGGCCCAGCCTCTGGAACCTGCACTGGGGGCTCCTGAGCGGCGCCCCAGGGAGGACCCCCCGGCACCGGCAGGCCCTCCTGCGGGCGGGCTGCATCCCGAGCCCCAGGCCCAGCCGCGGGGTGCTGCGCCCAGGGGAGCCGGCGCCGGCCTGCTGGAGCAGGCCCCAGAGCCGGACCCCGCCCGGCTGCCCGGAAGCCCGGCGGCGCATGGCCCTGGGGGGCCCCCCGGGCAGAGTCGGGACGCGTCCGGCCGCAGTTCCAAGAGCAAGAAATCCGGGAACGAGGCTGCTGCCACCAGCTTCACTGCGCCAGAGGCGGCGGATCCCCCCCAGAAGTCCCAGCCTGCGAGCCGAGACCTGAGGCCTGCCAGCCACCCCAGCCCGCTGGGGGGCGCCCCGCCTGAGCGCCTGGCCGGCTCTGACCGGGCGCAGGGCGGCCCGGAGGCCAGAGAGGATGGCCTTGGCAGGGACCAGGCGCCTGCCCCCGGGGCCGACGCTGCTGTCCCAGAGCCCGGGCAGAGGCTGGACGCTGGGCCCGGACCCGCTGCCGCTGGGGCCCTGAAACCAGACAACGCCAGGCCCAACCGGGAGCTGAAGGTCCAGGGGGACGCTGACCTGCGGCGGCGGCGGCGTGCTGCGGCGCCTCCCGGCGGGGGCCCAGCCCTGGAGGACGGGGTCCTCATCAGCCTTGACCCGCTGCCCCACATGCAGGGCAGTGCCCTGCGCAGCGCCCTGGGGGCCCAGCTGCAGCAGGCCGCGGGGGGCGCCCTGCAGGTGGTGTCCAGCCGCCGGCTCCAGCAGGCGCCCACTGCCCCGGAGGAGGCCTGAGCACCGCGGGCCCGGCCTGGGCAGCCAGCGTGGGCACGCCCAGCCCTCCGGGGTCCCACGACGCTGGCCGGCCCGTCCGCCAATCGTGCCCAGGACGGCCGCAGCCTGACACGCCCTCAGGTGACCGCGGCCGGTTCTCTCCTGTTGGCTGCGCCCCCAGAGACCGCAATAAATGCTCTGCTTGTGGCGGGAGCGCCCTGTTCGCGTCTGAGGGCCCGTGAGGGGCGGCAGCCGAGGGGGCGCCAGGAAGTACCCCTAAGCCGCCATGTCTGCACCGCTCCTGAGGGGAGTTTCAGCGGCCGGGCAGGGACGGGGCCACTGGCCGCGGCTGCGGGGCGCCCTCGCAGCAGGCCCCACTCCTCGGCTGGGCCCCGAGTCCTGTTTGCAGGAGCAGGAAGGCCACAGCCCCTCCTGGCCCGGGGGCAGTGGGGCCCAGGCTGACCACGCTGCCGCAGATGCAGGCGGCCAGGAGGGTGGGAGGCCCCTGCTGCGCTCCTGCAAGCCCAGCTGAGCCAGCCGGCGGTGGCCGCCCGCAGTGGAGGTGACCCGCGCCCCAGGCTGGGCCAGCTGGCTGGGGCAGGGCCTCCCGGGCAGCACCCCTCACGCTGCCGCCTGACTGCCGCGGGGCCCTGCCGAGCTTCGCTCCCCGGTCCCAGGCCATGCTGCCCCCGGCAGCCCCCGGGAGGGCGGGGGCCGGGACAGCGCTGCAATCGGCCACAGGTGGCGCCTCTGCTTGGATCCCGACGAGCGTCCATGTCGGCAGCTGCCGCCCACGGCCAGGCCTGCGAGGGCTTTGTGCTGTGCTGGGGGCGTCCAGCCGCATAGCCCACAGGGCGGAAGCGGGTGGAGGCCCTGGGTCCCCAAGCCGCCTGGGTGCAGATGGCCCCACTCTCTTGGGGTCCCGGGCCCCTGGCGCAGGCTGGTGCGTCCCGCGAGTGGGCAGCGGCAGCTGCATGGGCTGGGGGCTGTGTGGGGGCTCCTGGAGCAGCAGCTCCCCGGGGGCTGCCACGGCGCAGCCAGGCCCAGGCCCACAGGACACGACTCAGACGCCCGCGCACTGCCCGGCTTTATTGCTCAGCCGAACTGGCCCTCGCCCAGCCCGCTCCACGGACACGGCGCCTCTTCCTCTCAGCCGCCAGACCCGCGGCTGTCAGGTGCTGGCCCTCGGCCCGTCGGACCCCCAAGCACATGGCCTCAGCGCGGGAGACCAGCCGGCCTTCCTAGTGGCCCTCCAGCGTCTTCTTGACCTGGAAAAAAAGTGCTTTATCTGAGCGGGCGGCTTCCCAGGCAGTAGGGGCTTGGAGCCGAGGGGGCACTGCGCTCAGCCCCTGCGGGCGCCCCCTCCAGGAGGGGAGCTGAGTCAGAGCTGCACTCCAGCCAGGTGCGGGCGCCCGGAGGCGGCGGAGCCCGCTGCCCCTCCCGGACACCGGCCCATCCCAGCGCCCTAGCCCGAAGCTTCAGGCGCCGGGTGTGCCAGTGGAGAAAGGGGGTGCAGCGGAGTCAGGTGACCTGACATCCGGGACGCGCGGCGGGGAGGCGTCGCCCGAGCCGGGAGCCTCCACGGTCCCCTGTCCAGCCGCCGGGGCACCGCGCAGCCGGCGCAACCCCACCCCTCGGGCTGTGCCAGGGAGACCGCGACCAGCACCCCGCAGAGCGCCCCGATTTCCTGGGCCAGCAGCCCCCCCGCCCCCAGCACGTCACCCCAAGCCTGCCTCGTCGGGCCCCGTCGCCGCGGGTCGCTACGCGCGGACACGAGCTTCACGAGCCTGCGGGCGGCGCGGCCTCGCCCGCCGGGCCCCGAGATGCGGCTCAGCGCGGCGGCCGCGCCCCCGGGCTCGGCTCTGCGGGCCCCTCCGCGATGGCCCGCGCCCGCGCTCCCGCCAGCCGCCGGGGGCACCTACCGCGCCGGCGAAGCAGCGCCGCAGGGCCTCGAACTCCCGCGCGCAGAGGTCCTTCCTCAGGCGGCCGCCCGGGGCCGTGGAGGCCCGCACGCACCGGCCATAGGCCGCGGCCTGGGGGCGCAGACAGAGGTCACCGCGGGCCCCGCCCGCCCCGCGGCCCTTCCGCCCGCCCTCGGCCCCTCACCTCGGCCCCGCAAGCCGCCAGGCGCTCGGGAAAGGCGTGGAGGCGGCCTCGAACGCGCCCCCACAACGGTCCGTTCCCGGACATGAGCGGCTCTTCTGGCTCCCACGGGCGCCGCCATCTTAGGCCCGCCCCTTCCGGCGCTTAGGGCCCATAGGCAGGCGCTTCCGCCAGTAGTCTTTCCCGCGCCTCTCGTTGGCCAGGTTTCAGTCCACTCTGCGCCTGCGGGACCGCTCCGGGTCATGTACAACCTTTTGATTGGCTTGTAGGTTTGTCAGTCTTTGCTCGGGACTTCTGATTGATTCGGGCTCAAATTGTTTACGGAAGGCGGCCCCCGCGCGGGCGATTGGCCAACGATGCCCGCCCCGCGCGGTGATTGGGCGGGCGCGGGACCTGTCGGAAGTGGGCGGGGCCGGAAGGTGACCGGCACCATGGCGGCCGCGCCGCCGCTGCGGGACCGGTTGAGCTTCCTGCACCGGGTGAGTGCGGGGCGGCCGCGCGGGCATGGCCGGAGCCGGCGGCCAGCCCCGGCCCGGCCCGCCGCGGACAGTCGGACCCGGAGCCGAGCCGGACTGCACGGGAGCGCTCCCGCCGCCCCTCCAGCCCGAGGCGCCTCCGCGGGCACAGCAGGCCCTCGGCACTGACCGGGAGCCCCGCGGACGGCGTCCCCCGCGGGCCCAAGCCCTGCCTCCTGCGGTGACGGGCCCCGGCCGCGGCCCTTGAGGAGGACGCTGGGGACGTGCCCCCCTTTTGCTCTGGGAAGGGGGCGTCGGGGCCGGGCGTCCCCAGAGCTCGTTCTCGCGCCTCCTGGCAGCCGGCGCTGGGGCGGGCTCAGCCCTGCTGTGGGCCATGTCCGCGGGGTCCCGCCCGAGGTGCCGGGGCAGGCTTGTCCAGGGTGCTGGTGTGTCTGCAGGCCGGCACCCGCTCTGCCCTCGCGGGGGCGGCGCCTCCTCCCGGCCACAGCCCCGCCTGGGAGCCAGCCCCTGCGGATCCCCACTGCGCTCCCTGGCGGCCGTCCCGTCGCGGGGGTTCCTGGGGGGCCTTGTCCCCAGCGGCCAAGGTGTCTCCAGTGGCCGTGGACTCACGGCAGGGCTCTCGCCCCCAGCTCCCGGTCCTCCTGAAGGGCACGTCGGATGACGAGACCCCGTGTCCGGGCTACCTCTTCGAGGAGATCGCCAGTATCCTTGGCGCCCCGTGGGGCGAGCCTCAGAGCGTCCCGTGCTCCCGCGTCCCCGGGGCCCCTGGCTTCTCCACCCGGTGGGCCCAGGGCCTCATGGGGACCCGGAGCTGAGGCTCTGGGGCCAGGAGGTGGTGAGGGGCAGATGTGTGTCCAGGGGCCGCCCACCCAGAGGCGGGGAGTGGGGGTACAGCCTGGGCATCGGCACCGCGGGGGGGCCCAGAGCCAGCTCACTGCTCCCCTAACCCGGCGTGCCCAGAAATCTCCCACGAGTCTGCGGGCAGCAGCCAGTGCCTCCTGGAGCACCTCCTGGGCCGTCTGCATGGCGGCTCCGGCCACGTGAAGCTCAAGGTGAGGCCGGACCCCGGGCCGGAGCCGGGGGAGGGGCGGGCGGCGGGGAGGAGCCGGGCCCAGCCCCTGTGCCCCCAGGTGCTGAAGATCCTGCTGCACCTGTGCGCGCACGGCTCGCCGGCCTTCGTGCTGCTGCTCCGGAGCAACCCCGCCGCCATCCAGGAGGCCACAGGTGTGGGGCGGCCCCGGGGCGGCGGGGCCTGCTGGGGACCCCCAAGCCCGCGCCCGGCACCGGCCCTCCGAGCTCGGCCCTGCTCCTGCCTCCATCTGTGCTGCCTACAGGGCCACGGAGCCCTGCCCACCTCCAGTGCTCCTCCCCGGGGGCCCAGGGGGTCAGGGTGGAGCCCCCACCCCTCACTCCTCTGGCCAGCGCCTGGGGGTCGCTCACCTGACTTGGGAGCGGAGGGGGCGTCCCAGCTGGGGCTGTCTCAGTGCGGGCCCTGGTGGCCGTGAGGAGTCTCTGGAAGGACTTGCCTCAGGCCAGCGCCCGCCCCACTCGCTGGGCCCTGCCCTGGCCCCCCCCCCACACACAGCCAGCCCAGAGGCCGCGCGCTCAGAAGAGCCCCTCGGCGGTTAGCCAGCATGCCCTATTCTCCGGGCACTCCAGGGCACGCGCCCCCCACCCCGAAACCGTGACTGTGTTCGCTGTGGCCGCGAGGCCAGGGCCGCCCACCCAGCCCCCGCGGCCGGCGTGCAGCCTGGGGCCCTGCGCTCCCGAGCCGGGGGCAGCCTCTCCCTGGGGCCGGGCGGCCATGCTGGGGGGGCGGAGGGGGCTGCGGGGGGCACGGCGGGGGCTCTGCCACCCCGTCCCCCGCCTGTGGACTCAGCTCCCGGCTGGCGGGCCGGGCCGGTGTGCAGGGCGGGAGGGAGACAGCTGCGACGGGGAGCAGGGGGTGCCCTTGCAGCACAGAGCCCCGCGCGGGGAGGGCTGGGGGTGTTCGCGCCATGTTGGAAAACCCAGTTCCCAGAACTGAAGCTCTTGAGCTGGGGGGCTTGGCTGGGGTTGGGGTGACCTGGCTGAGACCGCGGGAGGGAGGAGCACGTGGCCCCCAGGCCCCCCGGAAGCCTCCAGGGCTGTGGATGGAACGAGCGCCCGCCCGGGGTGGAGGCCCGGCTGAGGGGCAGCGACGGTGGCCGTGGACTGGCGGGCCGGGCTGGGGCTTTCCGGGAGTTTCCGGGGAGCAGAGGCGCTTGGGGAGAGCGCCAGCGTGGAGGCCTAGGTCGGGCTGGGGGCTCTGCACCCCGGCTCACCCCCGGAGGCCGCGGCCCTGGCCCTGAGCCCCAGCCTCTGCCGCAGCGTTCGCGGGACCCCCGGACCCTCTCCACGGAAACAGCCTGTACCAGAAGGTGCGGGCGGCCGCCCAGGTGAGCCGGGCCAGCTGCGCCCCGGGAGGGCCCCAGGGGGGGCGGAGGCGCGGCCGGGCCAGGGGAGCTGCCGGGTGGGGCGGGCTGCGGCCACTGCCCACTGAGCCTCGGCCCTCCGGTCCAGGACCTGGGCAGCGCCTTGTTCTCTGACGCGCCGGCGCCTCCACCTGCCCTGCCGCCCAGGGCGCCGCCGCCTGCAGGTACACAGCCCCCGGGCGCCCCCTGGGGCAGGGCGGGGCGGGGCTCTCGGCTGACGCGGCCCCCCACAGGCATGGGCCCCCAGTCCCGGCCCCAGGGCGCGCTCCAGGGCTTTGGGTACAGCCAGGACCGGGGCCGCGCGGGTGAGTGCTGCTGGGCTCCAGGGGTGCGGCGGGCGATGGCGTCTCCCTACCTCACTGCCCGCGGGCGGGAGGGCGGGCAGCCCACGCTCGTGCCCCGCCTGGGCCTCGCCGGCTGGCGCGGGGCTGACTGGGACTGGGGGCCTGGCCGGCCACCCTGCCCCCGGTCCCCGCGGCCTCGGCCGCCGGCTGCGGGACCCCTCAGCCCCCTCCCGAGCAGCTGTCTCGAGGCCTCCTCCTGGGGTGACGCGCTCGCCGGAGAGCGCCGGATGGCTCCACGGCCTCGGCCTGCGCCGACCCAGGGGCCGGAGCTTCTGGAAGGCCGTCTCCCCTCTCCTCCGGTAGGCTCCGCGGGCGAGGCCCTCCTCTCCGGCATCCAGAAGGCCGCCGAGGCGGTGGCCCACGCCGTGCGCCCTGGGCCCGAGAGCCCCGGAGTCCAGGGGCCCCCGCCGCGGGGCGATGCCTACCAGCCGGCCGTGACGCCCTGCGCCAGCCTCGGCCACGCCCCCGCGCGGCAACCGCCCCCCGGCGCCCCCCCAGGTGCCCGAGTCGCGGGGGTCTGCTCGCCTCGGGGCCCCGCCGGGAGCGCGCACGGTCACTGCTGGGGGCGGGGCTCTGGCCGGGAGCGCGCGGCGGGGCGGCGCCCGGGGCCGGAGGGGCCTGCCCGGGACGCTGCCCTCACCGGACCCTGGGCCAAGTGGGGTGTGGCCTGAAGGGCGGGCTGCCGGGACAGAGCAGGACTGGCCAGCCCGGCGCCTCCCGGTGGCTCTGGCCCTGCAGGACCTGGGTGGGCAGCAGCGGCTGGGGGCGGCCGGGGCGGCCTGGGCGGTCCGAGGCCCTTGGGTCTGACCGGCCCCGGCGGGTCCTTCCAGCCGCCAGACACCAGCCCGGGCAGGCTGGGGGGGGCTGGGAGGAGCCGGAGGGCGGCCTCCACCCCCAGAGCTGGTCCCCGGGGAGCAGCGGCCTGAGCGAGGCCTCGGGCGCGGACAGCCGGTCCGGCAGCGACAGCCCCCCGGGGGCCAGCGGGGCGCCCGGCGACTTGGCGGAAAGGTGAGGCCCGCGTCTGGAGAACCCCGCCCTGCGCTGGGCCTGCGGGCTGGAGACACCGCCGCCCTGACCCCGCGCCCCCCAGGGTGGAGGCCGCGGCCCTGAGAGACTGTCGGCAGGAGCAGCGCCTGGTGCAGGCCGTGACCCGCGGGCCGAGGGCCTTCCTGAGCCGCGACGAGGCGCAGCGCTTCACCCGCGAGTGAGCCCCGGCCCGCCCCGCCCCGCGGCCCCGCCCCGCGGCCCCGCCCCGCGGCCCCGCCCCGCGGCCCCGCCCCGCGGCCCCGCCCCGCGGCCCCGCCCCGCGGCCCCGCCCCGCCCAGCTGCCCCTGCCCGCAGGTGCGGGCGGCTCAACTGCGAGGTGGTTCTGGAGCTGCTCGTCCGCTGCCTGGACGGGCCCAGCGAGTGCCGGCAGATGGTGAGAGGCTGCGGGGACTCCCGGGAGGTGCACCCAGGCTTCTGCGGGGGGCTGGGGTGGGGGGAGGCGGCCTGTGAGTTGGGCCTCCCTCCCGGGGCCCCTGTGACCGCCTCGGCCCTGCAGAGAGCCCTGGGAGCACTGGCCACCCTCGGGGGCACCGACCTGCTGGCCCAGGAGCACGTCCTGCTGCTTGCTCGGCCACGGCTGCAAGAGCTCAGCGAAGGCAGCCCGGGACCTGTGGCCAGCAAGGCCACCAAGGTGGGCAGCAGACGCTGGGCGCCCCCGGTTCCCAGAACAGCCTGCCCAGCCCATCCTCCGGGTCCTGGGCCCCGGCCCCTCCCGGGTCCTCTTCCAGGAAGCCCTCCTAACTGCAGAGGTGGCTTTCCCGCCTTCTTCCCTCCAGGGCTGAGCTCCTGGGTCCGGGTTCGCCCCGCAGAACCCCGCTCCTGGGTGGAACGCCCCTGTGCTCGGGCCCTCCCTGCCAGCCCCCGGCCCCACGCCTCCTCTGCCCAGCGGCCTCCCCGGCATCTTCGTTTCTCTTCTGGCCGCGGACGATTCAGGCCTCAGCCGCCCGCCCTGCGCCGCCCCCTGGGCACGGGGCCCCTCACCACTTCCCCACCCCCTCGTCCAGGTGCTGCGGCACTTCGAGGCCTCGTGTGGACAGCGCCCCCCTGCCCGGAGGCCTGCAGCCAGCCCAGGCCCCGCGGCCGCCTGCGGGGACCCGTCTGACCTGCTGGCTGACGCCGTGCCCTTCCTGGGGGGCCCGGCGTCCCTGCAGCCGCTGAGCGCCTCCCTGCTCACACCCCCCCGCCCTGCTCCCTCGTCAAGGCTACAGCCCAGCCCCGTGCCCCCCACTCCCCCGGAGGACACCCCCCTTCCAGGTCCGCAGGACACCAGGAGCGCTGGGGACAGACTGGCGGGGTCTAGAGACTGCGGGGCTGGGCCGGAACCTGGCCCGCCGGGCACGGACGCCCCAGAGGGCGGCGGCGGCTCCCTGTTTGCTGGCATGGAGGTGGTGGCCTGTCCTCGCCCTGCGGGTGCCGGGGCAGCAGCAGCGGGCTCAGGCTCCCGGGCGCCCTGGACGTTGCCGCGGAGGGCGGTGGCCCAAGGGGCTCCTGGCTCCGAGCCATCGGCCTTTGCCTTCTTGAATGTGTGACAGTGGCGTCCTGCGGGCCCCCCGGCCCGGCCCACCCCAGGGCCCCGCGCATCTGACCAGTGCTTCCCGGAGGGCCCTGTCGCCGGCCCCCGCGACCCGAGGCCAGAGCGGCCGCCGGACGCCTCGGGAGCGCACGGCTTGGGCGGCGGGGGCCTTGCCTGTCCAGCCTGGCCCGGCAGGTCCCCACGTGGGCAGGATGCACGGAGCTCGGCCGCTCTCCGCAGGACCAGGCCTGAGCTGTGGAGGCGGCCGCTGGGGCCTTGGGCCGGCCGTGACCCTGCCTGCAGGCCACTGGCATTGCCGAGGACCTGGCTCTGAGAGGCCGGGCTGGCCACCTGGACCTGGTGTGTGGCGGCGGGCCGGCTGCCCCAGCGTCCGAGCAAGTCTCACCACGTGGACTCGCCCAGGTCCTGCTGGGCGCCCCCACCCGGCGGGCACTGCCCTGGGGTCCGTCCCGTGCGTGCTGGTGTGGCCACGCGTGGCGCCTGCTTGCCCCCGGCCTCTGCGGGCGGGCGGACGGGCAGCACCAGGCGCTCAGGGCTTTCCACGCTTCGGGCGGGGCCTTGGTCCCCCTGAGCTCCGGGGCCTCTGGGGCACCCTTCCTTTCGGGTTCCTGGCCTCTGTCAGGGGAGGGGCCGTTTCCCAACTGTCAGGTGCCCCCCGCCTCCCCGCGGGGCCCTAGCGAACCCCCTTTCCCTTCCGCACTGAGCTCGCCCCTCTTCTTGGTCAGTCTGACTTGAAGTTTGTTAATATCAGTCTTTAAAGAACTAGCTTTTTGGTGCTATTTTTCCGGCTGCCTTTGGCTCTCCGTGTCTTCCCCGTCTCGCTTTCCTGCCGGATTTGGTTTCCTGCCTTCAGCGAAGACAGACTGTTAACATGAGATCATCAGTCATTTCCAGTATCGGCATTTTTAAAAAAAGATTTATTTGCTTTTGCAGACGAGAGCTGGGGTGCAGGTCAGAATTGTGGGGGGTGAGAGGGTTCCCCAGAGACAGAGTGGGGGGCAGAACAGGCAGAGCCACTGAAGTACACTGCTGAGGGGGCAGCGGGGAGATAGGGGAGGTCTGCTGCGCCCTGTGGGAAGCTCCCCGGCCAGGGATCGAACTCGGGCTGCAGCGGCTGCGGGCAGCTTCATAGGCTGAGACTTAACCCCGCGCCCCCAGGGAGGCCCCTCACACTCTGTATAAGTTCTGTGACTTCTGTTAAAGTTTGTTTCATGGCCCCATGCGACTGTCTCGGGGACCACCACACATGCACTCCGTCTAGAGCGCTGCGGACCAGTGTCCTCCGTGAACAGCCGGGAAAGAAAGGCCTCGGCCAGCCCGGCATGAGAAGGGTGCCCGTCACACAGCGGCGCTTGTCCTGGGCTGCGGGGCTGGTTCAGCGTCAGTCGGGTGAGCCACCCTAGCAACGCCAAAAGCCAAAAAATGCAACAGACGCCTTCAAACAACTCCGCAAACGCGAAATGGATTTTTTTTCTTGCCTGTCAACAGTACAACTCCCGGGGCGGCGTCCCCCTCAGCTTGCCCCAGGAAGGGAGGGCCGGTGGCTGCCCGGGGTCTGTGGGCACGCCTCCGCGCGCGGGCCTGCTTTCCGCACGGCACAAGCTGATGACAAAGTGCTGGTGAGGGTTTAATGAAACGAAAGTCAAAGCGGCGACTGCCAGGGCAACTGCAAAGGAGGGGGCTCCACGGGGCGCCAGGAACGCCCCCGCGGGCGGGCGGGCGCCTCAGCTGGACGCCCACAGCACGGGAGCGGAGCGCGCCCGCCTCCCCCGCCCCGCCCATCCAGCCGCGGTCGCCGTCCCTGCGCTGTGGCCCGCGGGTCTCCCTGCGCGCGCGGTGGGGGCCGAGCCGCGGCCTCTCCCCACGCAGCCCGGAGTGGGGCGGGCCCGGGCGCCACGGACCCTCGCGCCCCGGCCCCGGGCGCTCTGAAGCTCAACCGTGAGCGTCCGCGTCGGTCGCCGCGGGGAAGCCTACGGGGAACCGCACGGCGGCACCGACCCCCGGGGAGCGCGGGAGCGCGCGGCCACACGCGCCTGCCCTGGGGCCCGCTCTGGCCCTGCCTGCCGCGTGGAATGGGCGTCTGTCCCCCCAGCCCCGAGCTGGATGTGCTGGTCGCTTCCTCCACGAGCACCGGAAACTGGAGACCGGCCCGCTCCGGCCCCACAGCGCACGGCTGCCTGCGGCACTACCCAGGCGCAGGAGGGGAGCGTGGATGTGCCCAGCGCTCTGTGCCCCACAGCGCACCTGCTGCTGGACGCCACTTCAGGACATTCCGGAGAAGGCGACGGTCGGTGGTGGCCATGGGGAGGGGCGCGGGACGCAGCCCACCCTGGTGTCGTGGGGCAGCGCCGGGCCTTGCCAAGACTCAGCACTGCCCACCAGAAAGCGAGGACTTCGTGGCATGCAGTTCTTCAGGGCCTCCCCGTGCCTGGGGTCAGTCTCAGCAGTCAGCGCTGCGGCCCGAGTCCATCCCCCGCCAGCAGCTGACCACCGGGCGCAGCAGAGCCCCCTGTCTCCCCGCTGCCCCTCAGCAGTGTGTCTCAGTGGATCCGCCTGTTCTGCTCCCCACTGTCTCTGGGGAGCCCTACCCCCAGCCCCGCACCTCTGGCCTGCACCCCAGTTCTATGCAAACAAGAAGTTTTAAAAAATTTAGTGTTTCATGTAACAAGTGAGGCGACCCCGGCAGCGCATCCTGTTCCTCTAAGGGGAAGGGTGACTTCTGCTGGCCCCGCGGTCCTCCAGGAGCTGGGCGCCAGGACAGAGGCGTGTGGGGGCAGGGCTGGGCTTTCCCGGGACAGGGGAGCCGCCACCAGGCGCAGAGGGCGAGGCCCCGCGGGACCCCGCTGCGGGGGAGGGCGTTAGACATTTTGGGAAAGACCAAAATAAAAAACACTTCCAGGATGAGGGAGCGTCAAAGGCAACTCCACCGCACACTCGTGGGGGCGGCGATGCCCCGCGGCCCCGGGACGGAGCTTGCTGCGGGACAGTGGAGCCCACGCGCCCGGAGGGGCAGGGGCGGGGCCCGGACCGCGTGGGAACCGCGAGGGGGGCCGCGCCCCGTACACACCCCCGCCAGGCCCCGCCCCTCGGCCAGGGCCCGCCCCTGCAGCAGCCTCCAATCGGAAGACCCTCGCTTTCCGAGGCTCCGCCCACGCCTGAACGTCCCGAAGGACAGCCCTAAGGCCCAATGGGCTCCCAGGACAGCCGGATAGGACGGCCGGAAGACCAATCCGGGAGCGGCGCGGGTGGGAAAGGCGGGCCTACGTGCCGGGCCGGGAGGCGGGGCCCGCCGGTTGCTAGCTGCCGCCGGACGCCCGCTGCCCGAGCTCGCCGCCTCACTGTCGCCCCGGGCTCAGAGCCAGCGCGGGGCCGGGCGCGCGGTCGCCGGCCGGACCCCGCGGCCCCGCGCTCCAGCCGGCGCCCGCCCGCGCCCGCGCCGCGCAGGTGAGGGGCGGCCCAGACCCGAGGGGCGTCGGGGCGGGCGGGCCCGGCCCGGCGCGGGCGAGGGCACCTGCTGGCGACTGCTCATGGCCCTGGCCGGCCGCCGGCTCGGGGCCCCCTCCCCGGGACCACCGGGGCGGCCAGGAGTGGGGCAGCCCCCGGCGGACCCGGAGTCCGGCGCGGGCGACCTGTCCGCGGTGTCCAGGGAGCGCGCACCGGGCTCCGGGGGCTGGGGCGTGGCTGGGGTCAGCGGAGCCCGGAGGTGGGCAGCCGCGGGCGGGGCCCGCCGGGCCCACAGGGTTAGTCCGGGCCGCAGGTGCCCACAGCGGCCGGTCACACCGGTCTGCCACGGCTCCTGCTGCCCTTCGCCCACGGAGGGCCCAGCGCCCACCCGGCCAGGTGAGCGGCTCAGACCTGCCCTTGCCACCGGGTGGCCGAAGGACGGCAGGGGGGAGGGCGCCTGGGCCCACAGCCCTGAGTGCAGGGGACACGGGCTCCTCGGCCAGGTCCAGGGCCAGCACACCAGGCTGATGTGGACTCAGGTGGCCCAAGGCGCTGGGGGGTGCCCACCTGTGACGCCCCACTGACTCAGGAAGGTCAGCTCTGGTTGCTGTGGGGGAGGGCTGCCCCCCAGGCCCCCGGCCTGCAGAGGGAAGGCCCCCAGCTGGGCCGGCGGGTGCTTGGGTGGTCACCCCCGCGGGTTGGGGACAGAGGGTGTGCGGGTCTCATCTGGACACCCAAGGGCCCCGGTGAGAGGGTGGCCGCAGCTGAGCTGGGCAGCGGGGTGGGGAGGAAGGGAAAGGGGGGCACACGCCGGGAGCGGGGGAGCCCCAGAGATCTGGCCCCAGGAGCACCTGGTGTTCAGGGGAGGGTCCATGGCCAGAAGAGTTTGGGGACCCTGGGTTGGACAGAGTTAAGCAGGCTCTTGGAACTTTCCAGACCAAATCCAAGCAGGGTTAGTGGGCCCAGACGGCCGCCAGGAGGCAGGGGCCACGGCTGAAGAAAGCGGGGTGGGTCTGCAGGTGGGTGGGGGGTAAGCGGCAGAGTTGAGCTCTCTGCACAGCCGCCCCTGCCCTGGCCGCCTGCTGGCAGGGCCCTCCGGGAGAAGGCATCTCGTCCCCAGGAGACCCCACCTTGGCCGTGCAGCCTCCTGCCCCCACCCACATTTCCCTGGGGCTGTGGTGGCCAGCTCGCAGGTGGTGCCCCAGGTGCTGGAGGCTGCCCAGAGCTGGCCGGGGTCCTGGCCCCTGAGAGTGTTTATTTAGAGATATTTATGCAGACAAGAGCTGGGGTGCAGGCCAGAGATGTGGGGGGAGGACTCCCCAGAGACAGAGTGGGGCGCAGAACAGGCAGATCTACTGAAATCCACTGCAGCGGGGAGACAGGAGGGGTCTGCTGCGCCCTGGGGGAAGCTCCCTGGCCGGGGACCGAACTCGGGCCGCAGTGGCTGCGGACGGCTTCATAGTGCTGAGACTGATCCTGCGCCCCAGGGAGGCCGCGCCAGGGAGTTTTCACCCCATCTTTCCCGCCTGCTCAGGGCTCCCACCCACCATGAGAGCGTCGCCGGCCCTCAGCAGCCCCGCCGGCGTCCCGAGAGCCAGCCCGGAAGGTGTGGACCTGAGTGTGACAGGCCTCCCTCCGCCCGTGTCCCGGCGCCCCAACAGCGCCTGCGTCGCCAGGCCGCTCGCCCGCTCGGTCTCCGCGGTGGCGGGCAGCCAGCCGCCGAGGAAGGCCCTGGTGAGCGCTGGTGCTGCCCGCACCCTCTGCCCCCAGCCAGCCCCCAGCAGGGAGCTGGCTCCCGGGAGGTCGAGGCTGTGCCCAGACGCTGTGGCACCAGCCCGTGCCTGCAGCTCTGCCAGCTGCGGACGGAGCCTCGGGAAGAGGCTTGGCTGTGGGCAGGCCTTGCTGGGCTGCGGCCGAGCGGCTCCCCAGCCCCGTGACCCTGCGGGCGCCCCTCGCCGGCGGGCGGGCTGAGCCGGGCTGACGCGGGCACCGTGACATGGCGGGGGCCTCGGCGCCCCCCAGAGCCGGGGGCAGCACCACTGAAGTGAGAAAGTGGCTGTGGAGACCCCAGGCCCCTGCGCACCTCCTCCTGACGGCCCCGCCCTCCGCAGGGGGACCCGGGGCCTCCGGCTGCCAACAACCTCCGCAGGTCCAGCAGCGCCACCCACGTGAGCCAGCCGCCTGCCGGCCCGCCGTGGACTGGCGCCCGCAGGTAACCCCTCACCCGGCCCCCCTCCCGCCCCCCAGCACCCCGGTGGCACCCTCTGGGGGGGCCTGCCGGGTGGGGGGCTGGCGGACCGTAACGGGGATCCCGGGACGCCCGGAGTCAGCCCCGGGGGGGCCCATGGCGCAGACACAGCCGCCCTGAGGAGGACGGGCCCCCGGCCCGAGCTGGTTCTGCAGCGCTCGCTGGCAGTGACCCCCAGTTTCAAATAACCCCATGTCCCTGGTGCACATCCAGTGGGCGCGGGGGCGGGTCTGGTGGTGCCCAAGCTCCTCCCCTGAGCCCCGCTGTTGCCTGGGGCTCCTGTGGGGGGGCTGCCTCGGGCCTCGCGTCGGGCAGGAGCCCCTCCCCGGGCTCCCCTTGAGAAGCCGCGCCTCGTGTGAGTTTGCTCGGCTCCTCGGTGCACGTGGCCGGGAGCTGGTGCCCCTGCCCAAGCTCTGGCCTCAGACGCAGGGCTGGGTAGCTGCTGGCCCCAGGGCTCCGGACGCGGGGCTGGGCCGGGGCGCCGGGGCCTGAGGGCTCAGGCCCCAGTGGCCGCTCCGCTGAGACCCGGCTCCCGGGCTGCAGGGCCCAGGAGGGCGGGATCCCACGGCTCTCCCGGAGCTGGGCGGCGGTCACCGGGTCCGTGTGGGCAGACTGCCCTGACAGACCGCCGCTGCGGCCCTCGGTGTCCCTGGTCTGCCGTGCTCTGCCTGGGGCCTGTGCCCGCCGCCCCGCGCCGTCCCCGCCCGTCTGGTCAGCTGCCTTGCTCCCCATTATGCCCCGGGAAGGTCGTGGGCCCCCATGCGTGCTGGTCAGCTCCCGCGGGGCGGGCCTTACGGCCCCTCCCCTGCAGGGCGGTGCAGGGCATTTCCGTGCCCTGGGGCCACCGCCTGGGGCAGGCCACCACCGGGAGCTGCCTGCTGGGTACCGGCCCTGCTCCCGCCTTCCCCCACCGCCCCCTTCCTCCCAGGGGAGGAGACTGGCGTTGCCGGGACCATCTCTAGGTCCGCCCCTAGGCTGTGCTCAGCGAGGCCGCCAGCTGCGGCTCCTGCCGAGACCCCTGGGCCCCGCCCCCAGGCCCAGCTCCACCCCACACAGCCGGGGTCCTTCTGAGGTGGAGGCCGCTGCCCGCCTGCAGCTCCCTGGACCCGCCTCCAGCCCTGCGTGCTGTCCTCTCCGGCAGGCCGGCGGAGCCCCCCACCTTCCTGACGCTCTTCGAGGACAGCCCGGGTGAGAGGCAGAGGCTGGCCAGTGCGGACAGCGCCACCAGCGACCAGGGAGCCGCGTGGAGTGTCCTGGTGAGGGGCCGGCCGGGGCGGGCCGCCGATGGCCGTGCGGGGGGGGCCCAGTCAGCTTTGCCCATGTCGCAGCCCAGCGGCCACGCGCACTCGGCCCTGGTCGGCCCCAGGCTCGCTGCGGGAGAGGCCGGCCGAGCCGCGGGCTGAGGCGGGTCTGTGCGCAGGACAAGCAGCCCGGGGCCTCCGCCTGGCCGCCGGGAGCCCAGAGTGCCCCCGACGTGGCGCCGGACCCCCGGAGGAGGG
The DNA here is from genome assembly GCA_004024925.1 of Scalopus aquaticus. Taxonomy (NCBI): domain Eukaryota; kingdom Metazoa; phylum Chordata; class Mammalia; order Eulipotyphla; family Talpidae; genus Scalopus; species Scalopus aquaticus. The sequence goes on from PVIJ01015872.1 coordinate 29,213, forward strand.
AGTGCTCCGTGACCCTGGCCCCCAGCTTCACGGCCAACAACAGGTGCGTCCACCCGGCCCCCGGGAGCTGCCTGGCCTGCAGTGCCTGCCCGCTCCCGCAGGGCCCACGGGGCGGGGGCAGCTGCCCAGCACGGCCGGCCTGACCGTGGCGTCGGCGGGGCCCGGCTCGTGTCCGCAGGAGCAGCAAGGCCGCGGTGGGCAACCGCGTGACTGCCATGGTGCGCAACCAGCACGGCCGCCTGGAGGAGGCGCCGCTCCCCAAGAGCTCCAACCACGCGTCCCCCTCCCTCAAGTGAGGCCCCGCCCACACCCCACGCAGCGGCGGGCGCGGGAGGAGGCCCCGGGGCGGCACCACGGTCTCGACCGCCTCTGCCTCTGCAGCAACGTCGTCAAGGCGGCCTCGGGCCAGGCCCCCAGGCCCGGCAGCTGCCAGAGGCCGCCGAAGGACCTCGCTGGCCCCACCCAGGCCGCCCGGAACTGCACGGGGGGCGCCGCGGGCCTGCTCGGCCGGCGCCAGGAGGTGACGGAGGAGGAGGCTGAGAGGTGACCGGGCCGCGGAGGGGGCCAGCGCGGGGGGCGGGCCCAGGCTGGAGGCGGGCAGCTGCTGGGGCGAGGGGAGCTGCTGGGCCGGTCCCCCGAGGCAGGGGCTGCCGGGAGCCAGCTGCCCCTTAGCAGGGCGCTCCCTGACAGGACAGGCTGACCGCAGGCCACGCATGGCCAGCAGCCGTCAGTGACCAGAGCGTGGCCGCTGAGCCTCCAGCTGGATGGGCAGCACCGTCCCGGGACAGCGAGAGCCCAGGCCCTGGCGGGGAGGGGCTGGCGCGAGCAGGAGCCCGGCCCGCATCCCCGCGTGGCGCCGGGCGGGAGGGCCGGGCTGGTGTGGCGCGTGGACAGGCCCGAGGGCGGGGCCGAGGCCGCCAACGAGGGGTGGGCGTAGGACACAGGCCGGCGCCTCGTGTGCAGCTGAGGTGCGGCGGGGGCCTGCCGGCACCCCGCTGTCTGCCCGTGCCGGGGGCGCCCCGGCCGCCTGTCCACGTGGGGCCCGCACCGGCTCAGGGCGCCCCTCCCCGCTGGGCCCCCAGCCCTGACCCCGCCCGCACCCCGCCCGCACGCAGGTTCATCCACCAGGTGAACCGCGCCGCCGTCACCATCCAGCGCTGGTTCCGCCAGCAGCGGGCGCGGCACCGCCCAGCGGGAGCAGCCTGCCTGCAGCACCTGCTGGCGTCCAAGCGGGAGGTCAGCGTGGGGCGGGGCCAGCGCGGGGCGGGGGCGGACGTGGGCCGAGAGCTGGGATGCTCGAGGGTCCATGCCCGGCCTGGGCCTAGCCTCCTCCGGCTCGAGTCCGCGGGGTCGGCAGGGCCTGGGGTGGGGTGCTCTGCGGGCCGGCGCCCCAGCCCGCCCTGTGATGCGGAGCTGGCCCCCCACAGCCGCGCAGCCTGGGGAGGAGCCCGCCCTCGCAGGACAGAAGCGTGCCGGGGGGCTCCTGCGGAGCCACCTCTGGGCCCAAGAGCCCGCTGCCCGGCAGACCCGCCGCCTCTGGCCTCTGCAGGAGCAGCGGCAGCGGCCGGGCGAGGTGAACCTTCTGGACTTGCACCAGCGGAAGGAGGCGGCCAGGAGGAAGGCGCGGGAGGAGAAGGCGCGCCAGGCCCGGCGGGCGGCCATCCAGGTGCGGGCGCAGGACGCTGGGCCCGGGGGCGCACTGCCCACCCTGCCCTGGACGCGGGGCCTCGGGGGCCCGCAGGGCGGGCGAGGCTGACGGCAGGTGCCCCCAGGAGCTACAGCAGAAGCGAGCCCAGAAGGCAGGCGGCGCGGAGTCTGCGCCGCGGAGGGGGACCCCGGAGCCAGGGCGGCCCCAGCCCGTGCCCGAGCTGTCCCCGAGGCCGGCAGGCGCCGCTCAGCACACCCTCAAGGCTAACAACGCTGGTGAGTGCCCCGGCCCCTCCACCCACCTGCCCTGTGCCAGCACCGCCGTCCCGCGCGGCTCCCGGTAAGGACGGCAGCCAGCAGAGGCCTGGCCCCTGGCCCAGTGCCCGCCCGAGGGCCGCCGGCCCCACAGCAGGCCCAGCCTGTCCCCGGCCCTGCGGGGGGCTCAGGCCACACCAGGACCCGCCTTTCCCAGGGGCCAGGGCTCCCAGCGCCCCCGCCCCGGGGTGTCTGCCCCTCCGGCTGGGCCCTCCCCGGCCGGTGCGTCCAGAGCCCGTCCCGGGGTGCCCAGCGGGGTGACGCGTGCTCTGTTGCAGGGGCGCAGCTTCGCCCCGTGGGCTGGGAGGACCCCTGCTGCCCTGTCCCCGCCGCATCCTCGGAGCCCCGGCCGTTTCCGGAGAGCAAGCCACAGGTCTGGAGGGGCCCTGGGCCCTCTCGCTCCCAGCTGCGGGCTCTCATGCCGGGTGCTGGCCTGGCCCCTCTTTCGGGGCTGGGGCACTCAAGCGGGTCTGTCGCTGCTGGCATGCGGCCCTCGAGCCCTGCTGGGGCCCTCACGGTGCCTGGGCGGGCCCAGGGCTCAGATCAGGCGGCCGGGTGTGGCTCCCGCGGCTGTCCCCGGAAGGCGGGCCGAGCGGGCCTCAGGGTGTGAGGACGCCCGGCCGCGCCCCGCTGGTCTCGCCTCCAGCGGGCTGCCGGCTTCTCCCTCCTGCCCCCAGGACGTGGCAGGGCCGGGCCCGGAGGTGGTGGACCCCGCTGGGGGCAGGGCCAAGTCCAGGGTGACCCTAGACGAGCTGCTGGACACGCTGAGGCTGCTGGAGGAGGAGCCTGAGCCTCTGCCGCGGCCCAGGGCCTACCGGAAGGACAAGTACGCCTGGACCGACGACGAGGTGAGCGGGCCGGCGCTGGGGGGGCAGGCCACGCCTGGCCTCGGGACCCCGGTCAGGGCTGGGGGCCTCCTTGAGTCTTCCCCTCACCCAGGGACTCAGCCAGCTCCAGGCTCTCGGGAGAAGGGGCGGGCGGGAGCCCTGAGCGGCCCCTCCCTCCGGCCTGCCTGACCGCGTGCGCCCACCCGCAGGACGATGCCAGCTCCCTGACAGCCGACAACCTGGAAAAGCTCGGCCAGCTCAGCGCCCCCAGCGGCGCCCCCGAGCACGGGCTGCTGCTCTCTGAGGCCAAGCTGCAGGGCATCGTGAGCTTCCTGGGCGAGATGGAGAAGCCGGGGCAGGACTGGCCCGCCTCTGCCCCCCAGGTGTGGGGGCCCCCGGGCGGGCGGGGAGCGGTGGGCGGTCCCAGGCGAGGACCCGCCTGACTCAGGGTGTCCCCAGGGGCTCGAGGAGGGGCTGGGGCGGCCGGAGCAGGTGTCGGAGGCCAGCGCCTCGGTCATGCGGCTGCGGCTGGAGGTGGAGGAGAAGAAGCAGGCGGCGGCTCTGCTGCAGCGGGCGCTGGTACCCCGGGCCCCCCAGGCTGCCCCCAGCTGCCCCTCCCCTGCCATGCTGTCCCCCAGGCTGCTCCCCCCGCCAGCCTCCCTCCCAGGCTGGTAACCCCAGCCCCTGCCCCCAGGGCTGCCCCCGGCACCGGGTCCTGGCCCTCAGATGCCATCTCGCCCCGCCCCCGCAGGCGCAGCACAAGGACCTCGCCGCCCGGCGCCTTACGGAGGCCGAGAAGGAGCTGGGCCGGCAGCTGCGGCAGCAGAGGGAGCAGTACGAGGCCGCCGCCCGGCGCCACCTGTCCTTCATTGACCAGGTGCGGCCTCGGGGCGCCCGCGGCAGGGGCAGGCCGCCCAGCCCCGGGACTGTGGCCTCCCTGCCTGCCCCTCTGCACAGCGGGGGCGGGGTGGGTGGGCGGACACACCCAAAGTGGGGTCTACCCTGTGGGCCGCCCGGGGCCTGTCGCCTCCCCTTGCCAGGGCAGCGGCAGCCAGGAGCGGGGCCACAGAGCCCTGGGCTGGTGGGCGGTGTCGGCAGACAGCGCCTGTGGCTCTGGGCTGTCCGCATCCCGGGGGCTGCTCCCAGGCCTGGGGGCTCAGCCAGAGCGCACCCTTGGCTCGGCGCCCCGGGCCTGGCGTCTGCGAGCGGGGCCGGCCAGGCCGGACGGCTGTGCCCCGTGAGGCTGGGCGTGGTCAGGGCCCGGCGGGCGAGGGGCACAAACCCTCGGACCTGGCAGGGGGTGCTCCGGGGCTCTCCCGGAAGGTCCCTCTGCGGCCACAGGGCTGCGCTGACATCCGCTGGACTGGGAGGGGGCCGTGTCCCCTCGGTGCGGGGGACGGGCGCCTCCGGCAGAGGCGTCACCTCCACCCCGCCCACAGCTGATCGCGGACAAGAAGGCGCTGAGCGGGCGGTGCGAGGCCCTGCTGGCCGAGCTGACGCAGGGGGGCCAGCGGCACCAGCAGAGGGTGGCACAGATGCAGGCGCAGCACGAGCTGGTGAGGCCGGTGAGGCCGGCGAGGCCCCGTCCCTTCCCCGCTGGCCGCCGCCTGGGCCCCCGGGCCTCACCACGGACGCGGCCTCCTGCCCGGCTGCCCCTGGTGCGGGGCTGCCCCCCGGGCCTCAGCAGCTCTTCCCCGCGGGCGGCGGGGGTCCCGGAGCCCCCAGAGCAGACAGCCCCTCGGGAGGGGGCGCTACCTGCACGTTTAAAGGCCCGGGATGTAGCGGACAGCCAGGCTCGCCGCTCACGGGGAACAGGGTGGGCCTGGGGCTCCCAGAGCTGGGCGCCCCCCGCCCCGAGGCCACCCTCCTGCCCCGGGAGAGCAGCGGGTGGGGGCTCGAGGGGTGCCTCTCGGGAGCCCTCGCCACGTCCTGCGGGGCGGCGGGAGGCTGGCACCTCGCGAACCTGGGGGCCGCCGGGCGGGGGGTGCCCCGGCCGCTCCCTGCGTCTCCGCGCCAGCCCCGCCCCCTCGCCGGCAGGAGATTAAGAAGCTCAAGGAGCTGATGAGCGCCACGGAGAGGGTGCGCCGGGAGAAGTGGATCAGTGAGAAGACGCGCAAGATCAAGGAGACCACCGTCAGAGGTGGGGGCCGCGGGCAGCTTCCGGGCAGCGCAGCGGGAGGCCGTGGGCGCACCCACCGCTGGGGCCTGGGCCAGGCCGGCCCCTCCCGCTCACAGCCCCCACGCGGCCAGGCCAGCGCCCCCCAGGCCGGGACAGACGGTTCCTCGGGCTAGTCAGGGCCTCCTGGCGGCCCACGGGCCCCAGCAGATGAGCGGGCCCCCGTGGCGCGTGGGCGGGCGGGGAGCTCCAGGGCCTGGGGGTGAGGTTGAGCGGGCGCTGCCCCCAGGCCTGGAGCCGGAGATCCAGAAGCTGATCGCCAGACACAAGCAGGAGCTGCAGAGGCTCAGGGGCCTGCACGCGGCCGAGCTGCGGCGGGCGGACGAGCGGGCGGCCCAGCACTGCGCGCGCCAGCTGGGCGAGCTGCGGGGGCTGCTGGAGCTGGAGAAGGCCGCGCTGGGCCAGCAGGAGCGGGAGCGCGCCCAGCAGCGGTAGGTGTGGGCGGCAGCCCCCGGGGCGGGGTGCGGGGTGCAGGGCTGGGTGCCGGCAGCTCGAGCTGGCGCCGCCCCCCAGTTTCGAGCAGCATCTGGAACAGGAGCAGCAGCAGCGGCAGCGGCTCTACAGCGAGGTGGCGGAGGAGAGGGAGCGGCTGGGCCGGCAGGCGGCCAGGTGCGCGGGGACCCGCCGCCCCCC
>PVIJ01015873.1:0-34800 GCA_004024925.1 Scalopus aquaticus
TTATAACAGGACTATAGGGAGGCCGGGTGGGAGAGAGACAATCAGTGGGGGGGGAGGGGGGAGGAGGGAGCCGGAGGGAGGGAAGGGAAAGGGCACAAAATGGAACAGAAAAGAACACAAGGGACCATGGAGATGGGTCACGGGTGAATTGGTGGTGGGCTACCCAAGGGGAATACAAAATGTAAAAGACATAAATAACAATAAAAAAAATATATATTTAAAAAAAAAAGAAAGAATTACGTGGTTCAAAATGTCAGATGTCAATGGTGTTAGAAACCTGGCACCAAACAAAGACTACTGAACAATTACAATCAACCCTGGCAGAATCGATATTTGAAAATAGTCTTTCACAATGAAGATATATCTGCAGTTTTCATAAAGAATGCTGATTGTGGGCTCCAAAATTTCTCTCTCTCCCCTCCCTCCTTCCTTTCTTTTCTTCCTTTTGTAATGACAGAAAAGAAGCTTACCTATCATCTTCTGCTCATTTTGAGGTTTAAGCATTATTTTTTTTAAAGATTTATTTATGCATACAAGAGCTGGCGTGTAGGCCAGAGGTGAGTGTGGGGGGATTGGGAGGGGCGGTAAGAAGATTCACCAGAGACAGAGTGGGGAGCAGAACAGGAAGAGCGACTGAAATACACTGCTGAGGGGAGCAGCTGGCGAGACAGAAAAGGTCTGCTGCGCCATGCGGGAATCTCCCTGGATGGGGATCGAACTCAATCGACCTCATGCTGCAGTGGTTGGGAAAGCTTCATAGTGCTGAGACTTAACCCGTTGCACCACCAGGGAGGCCCAGTTTCAGCATTATTTAAAGTAGTAAGAACTATGATGACGGGTCAGGGTTCAGACTGGAAATCAGGGGGCCTGGAACACTTCTACTGCCTTGCAGAGGAGAATATTCTCTATGTGGTGGCAGGATAGTTTTCCTGACTACCTATTTCCTCCTCTCACAAATGGACTGGGCCAGTTTACCTCCTGGGCTCTGTTCCGACTGGCCTGGGATTCAGTGTTACTTCTCATTGGTTCATGTCTCATTTGCTCTGGTTACTGTCCAAGCCAAATATTTTTTGGATTGCCACAGAAAGTCAACATAGAAACTATACTGCTCACCCCAGTGAGTTTGGAAGGATCCTGTACAGTAATGTTTCTTTCAAAGAATTTCATATAAATGTAAGGTCCTAAGCTGAATGAAAGGACATGAAAGTACTGAGGCTGACAACCCCAAAATCAACATGCACATGGCCCACTAGAGGATTATTTTTAGTTTGTTTTGCCTTTTAAGCTAAGTCTTTGTTTCTGCTACCATTCATTTGGGGAAAACAAAAGTCATTAGGGCCTTGAATTTTATCTCAGAGTAGCTCAAATTTTTTTCTGGCCACAAGAGAGTAAATTATGACAGAAGAGGAAAAAAAGCCCTCAAAATAATTGGGCCGTCATGGTGTGGATCCATGTGAGCTCTTAGGGGATGAGATTTAATTACATCACAAATTGCATATGTTGATTGTGTTATAAATAATAATCCTGTGTGCCTCATTAAACCCCAAATACATGTCCTTGCCTGAAAATCATTCCTTTTCTTGCCAGCCTGACTAGAAGCGCTGTGTTTGAGGTCTGTCTTGGGAGCCAGGTGTACCTGGCTCAGAGTTAGGCAGATGCAAGTGTCCCAAGAGCTATGAAATTTTATGCTCAAAATTTTTGACAACCCATGCTCTAAATTAACTATCAGTGTTCTCACATTTTTTACTTTTTTTAATTAACTGGTACATCAATTAGTAAAAATTGCTAGTTAGGAAAAGTAGCTTGCTTCCTGAGACTTTAGACACTCTGTCTAACTATATATTTAAGACTTTGAAATGGAATTTTACAAAATGCAAGCCAGCCCCAATTTCCTGTACCAAGACCATTTAAAATATATTTGCTTAGAATAAGCCAGCTTCCTTTGATGAATCAATGAAAATTAAACATGGTATTTAAATATTCTTTAAGTTCTAAAAATTTTAATAAGGAATTCCCACCTTCCTTTAGCAGTTCATTTACAAGAGATCTATTTAGTAGCATATTGGACAACATAAGATCTACTTTCCTAAGCTTCTCAAAATGGTACCAGTTGGCAAATTGCTACCTGTTCCTGGCAACATAAGCACAGAAATTGAAACTAACCGTCTAGGAAGTGTTATAACAATCTAAGCATGTGATTTTTTTTTCTAGTACTTATTTTCATCTCATTTGGTCAAAGTGTTGGTACATGTTGGATTGGAAATGGAAAAAACTGATTCTTCACTTAGATAGGTTAAGAAATGCTATTGTAGAAAATTCTTTTAACACTATACAATAGACTGCCCTCATAAATTTTTCTTAGGCAACAAAATACTGTTCTCTCCTTAGCTACTCTGCCTCAAAGTGTGAAGTCACATAATATCTGGTGTTTTCACCTGCAGATATCAGCTTCTGGACAGAGAACCTATTGCTGTTCCTTCTGCCTTTCTAGCCTCCTTAATCCTTGCCAACTGGAACTCACTTTCCTTCCAGGTCTTATGCAATATCAAAAGTGTGTCCTTTGTAAGAGGTCTGTGATGCCCTGGCGGGGTTCCTGCATTTAGAGGGGTGCTCAAGACCATGTCGTATCTGGAGCTTCACCTGCCTGACTCCAGCCCAGGGGGAGCTGGTATGTTATTATCATTGTTTCATCAAACATGAGACAGGTTAACCGAGCTGTGAGGTAACCTGCAATAGGATATGACATGACCTTTCTTCTAATAAACAGCTCCAGACTGTCAAGGAAGCCTGGCTGACTGTAGGCAGCCTTCTGGCCCCTTTTGTTTGTTCTCCCCACCCTTGGGCCCTGACAACCAGGTACAGAAGCCTCTCTGGCCCCAGCCCTCCTCTGGTAGGCAGCAGAGCATTGGATTAAAGCCAATAGCTTTCGAGTCCTTTTGGAAACCTGTTACTTCTTTTCTGGAAAAGTATATATAGAGAGAAGGTAGGGGGACTGGATAATATTTTCATTAAAAATTTTCAAACAGAATTAGCATGTTAATTTATCCCTTTTAATTTAATTTCTATATATTTTTTGGTCTGTATTTAAAGAACTAATATATTAAGTCTTCTCCAGTCTCAATTTTCTTTCCTCCTTTCCCAGATGCATTTATTAGCTAGACAGGAAGACTTCTTCTCTCTGTTTTTATACCTCTACTATTTAATTAATTAATTAATTTTAATAAACACATAACGCTTTATCAGTTATCTATTCTTTCACTACAAATCACCCCCCCCCATTTTTTAAAAAAGATTTATTTTCTTTATTTATGCATACAAAAACTAGGGTCTAGGGGGCCTCCCTGGTGGCTCAGCAGTTAAGCGCTGTGCTGTGGAGCCGTGGGCAGCAGCGACGCGAGTTCAACACCCAGCCAGGGAGATTCCCACATGGTGCAGCGGACGTCTCCTTCCTCACCCGCTGCTCTCCTCAGCAGTGTATTTCTGATGACCTGCCTGTTCTACTACCTGCTCTGTCTCTGGTGAAACTTCTTGCCACCCCACGCCTCTGGCCTGCACCCCAGCTTGTATGCATAAATAAATTAACCTTTAAAAAAACAAAAAAAATCTAGGGTCTAGACCAGAGAGGGGTGGGAGGGGTGAGAGAAATCACCAGAGACAGAGTGAGGAGCAGCACAGGCAGACCTACTGAAATACACTGCTGAGGGGAGCAGGGGGCGAAACAGGAGTGGTCTGCTGGGCCATGTGAGTTAGCTCCCTGGTAGGCAGCCAGGGGATCGAACTCAGGCTGCAGTGGCTGGTGATAGCTTGATAGCACTGAAACTTTAACCCCTGCACCACCAGGGAAGCCCCCAAATAACCTTAAAATTTACTGGCTCGATATAACTATAGTGTAATAGAATTATATCAATGTTAATTTCTGAATTTTGATAGATGTGCCATAATCAAGTGTAATGTTAACATTAGAAGAAGCTAAGTGAACGATAATGTGGGAACTTTGGAACTTTTCTATAAATTTAACATTATTTCAAGGTAAAAGTTTAAAAATCCAATTTCATGAGAAAAAGTGCTGAAGTGCAAGGTTACTTAATAGCTTAGGATCATGCAACACATAAGTGGTTTATCTGAAACTAGAATGCAGGTGTCTAGACCCAAATCCAGAACTGTTTTTCCTAAAAGGAGTCTCCCATAGGTCACTTTAACCTTGGAACTCATCATTCTTCTGCTCATCTTGGTAGATATATTTATGACTCAAACTTCTAGCCTTGCTGGGTAGGGACCAAATAAGATTCCTCTGCCTGTAGTCTTTCCTGCAAACTTGCAAATCGCATTCTCAGAAGCACCATTTCAAACTTGCTCTGTCCCTTAGCCTTTCTGCCCTATCACCTTCCTCCTCACCTTCTCAGATGGTCAGATTTACTTCACAGCAAGAACAGAAGCCGTCAGAGAACTTCTACTTTCTGTGACTCAATCTACAAGCCCATTTGCTCCACACCCACTTGCTTTTCTCTGCCCCCTACCATTTGCCAACAGTGGTGCTCTCCATGCTGTCTCAGCTTCTTCCCTCTGCAGGGGTCCTGGGTTTTCCTACTGCTACTGCTTCAGAGGTCACTACCGATCAATAAACCTTTCTCTTGTCTCCCAATTTTCTCCTTCTCTACTAACATTTTTAGGCATATTTAAAAAAATCTGCAATTAAAAAAAATATTGCCTCTGTACTACATGCACCTGAGACATCTACCTTGCCCTTCTCAGCCATCCTTCCTTTAAAAAGTCATTTGACTCATCTCTTTCCTCACTACTCTGCTATTCTTTTCCTATTTGGTTTCTCTGAGCATTTAACACTATGAATCACACCAATCTTTTTTTAAAAATTGTGATATAACCCACCACTTAAAGTGTATAATACAATGGCTTTTAGTATATTCACAGATATGGGTAACCATCACTGTAGCCAATTTTAGAACATTCTCATCACTTCATAGAAACCCAACAGTGTTTAGCTGTCACTGCCTATTCTCCCCATCCTCCCCCACCTCCCTTACACAACCATTAATCTACTTTCTATCTCAACTGATTTGCCTATTCTGTACTTTCATATGAATGGAATCGCATGCCATGTGGACCTTTGTGATTTACTTCTTTCACTTTAATATGCTTTCAAGGTTTATCCAACTTATAGTATGTGTCAGTACTTCATTTCCTTTTTACAGCTGAATAATATTTCATTGTGTGGATACACGACACTTTGTTTATCCACTCATCAGTTGATGTGTTTGTGGGCTGTGCCCACCTTATAAATGTTATGAATAATGCTGCTATAAAAATTTGTGTACACATTTTTGTGAGGATGTGTTTTCATTTCTCTTGGGTATATACTGAGGAGTGGAATAGCTGATTAATATAGAAATTTATGTTTCAATATTTGAATAACTGCCACATTGTTTTCCAAAGCAACTACACTATTTTGCATTCCTACCAGCAGGGAAAATGGGTTCTAATTTTTCTACATCCTTGCCAACACTTATTTCTATCTAAATTTTTGATCTAATATTACTAATAAGTGTGAAGTGGTTTCTCATTGTGACACAGCGTTCTTCTGAATCTAAATTATTCCCTTGGGTTTCATGAAGTACTTTTAGGATTAAAATATAACTTTAAAAAAATAAAAAACATGACTTTTATATAAATATAAGATGAAAACATTTCAAAATTTAGTTGAGGGCCTCCCTGGTGGTGCAAGAGGTTAAGTCTCAGCACTATGAAGCTATCAGCAGCCACTGCAACACGAGTTAGATCTCTGGCCAGGGAGATTCCCACATGGCGCAGCAGACCTCTCCTATATTGCACACTGTGCCCCTCAACAGTATATTTCAGTTAATCTGCCTGTTCTGCTCCCCACTCTGTCTCTGGTGAATTCTCTCATCCCCCGCACCTCTGACGTACACCCCACCTTGTATGCATAAATAAACAAATCTATAAAAAAATTAATTGACTTGTTAGTTAATGAGCTCTCCAGTAAGATGGTAAAGCTGGTTCAAAGACTGTTTAATGAAATTGTTTTATGAAAAGAACCTTACAATAGGATTGCTAGAGATAAAATTGGCTAATGTCCTATAGAGTAATAAACCACAGCTTTTGAGTTTACCAGGTTGTGTACTAGAGCTGACTCATACTCGCTGATTATTAAATATTCAGGAACTTTGTAAGTTAGCTCCTCTCCACCCAGCCAGTTTACCAATGCATCATTGATGTTATCATTTGTACTGGGATAAAATTATTCAAATCCCTATTAGACACAAATTAACATGGTAGTAAATAATTCTACAGAATCTCAGGCCTTCATAGTCCAGAGTGAAGTCAAACAATGATACATTCCTCAAAAATTGTATCATCCTTGGGTGGGCCAGTTAAATGGTGCTTCCCCATGACATTGAAAGAACACACAGCCACCCTTTCTACCTCATTTCGAAGTTTTGGATAATTTTCTTAATACTGGGATTTTCCTCCAACTGCTCTAGCAGCTCCTCCTTCCCGATGTTCTTTATGGAGTTCTCTTTCTCTATCTTCTCTTAAGTAATGGTGTTTTTCAAGGTTTCATATTCAGGGATTCTCTGAAGCTTGCTGTCTTTTTCCTCCAAAATCTTCTCCTGTTGCTGCCTGATTAACTGCTACTCATCCTTTACCCTGCCTAGCTAAGGTAAGCCTTTCTGGCTCCCCATGTGAGATCAGATTTCCCTCTTTCAGAGGACTTACCACAATTCTAATAAACAATTCATTTTTGTAATGAGTTATTTAATGTCTTTCTCTTCCATTAGATACATTAGCTCCTTGACAGAAGGGAGCATGTCTATCTTTTTCACTTCTATAATCCCCTGAGTCTAAATAATAACTTGTTGATTAAATGAATGAATGCAATAATCAGATGGTTAAATGGTAAGCTCATCATCCCCTTTCATGGCTTCAATTTTCATCAGCATATTGGTGACTAAAAGAAATGTATATTCCCAGTTGTCTTTCTCTCTTAAGACTGATTAACAAAAACATATTCATGGAAAGTGTCTTACTCTATTCTAAACACAAGTAATAGAACATTAGAATTCCACACAAATATTTTGAAATGCCAAAGGGGGCGCATAATTCATCCAGGAAATAGCATTTTACTGTCCACAAAGTATTGGGAGACAATTCTACATTGGGTGCTACTTTTTTATGTCTTGTAAGTATAAGCACCAACAGTCTTTTTTTTTCTTCAAGATTTATTTATTGCATAGAAGAACTGGGGTGTAGGACAGAGGTGCGGGGGTTGAGAGGATTCACCAGAGACAGAGTAGGGAGCAGAACAGGCAGATCTACTGAAATACACTGCTGAGGGGAGCAGGATGAGAGACAGGAGAGGTCTACTGCACCATGTGGGTTAGCTCCCTGGCTGGGGTATTGAACTCATGCCCTAGTGGTGATACTGAGACTTAACCCCTAGGCCACCAGGCACCAGGGAGGCCCAACAGTCTTTGATTCTGTACTGTTCAAGGATAGTACAACCCAGGAAAGTGGAGATAGAGAGCAGGACTATTTACTGTGCAGTACAATAGAGAGAATGTCTCTGTGGGTCAGTAGTTGGGCTATGGACCTGTTTGCAGCTCATTCTGCAAAATTTGAGTTTCTTAAACATTCCTAAAATTTGAGTTTCCTAAACATTCTCCAAAATTTGAATTTGCTACTCTCCTGTAAAGCAACCCACTTCATGTAGGGGTATCACCTGGCATTCATTGTGCCACCTATAGGATCTGGAATCAGAGAACTAGTGCAAGGAAACAATGATCCTTTGCTGCTGCCATTTCTGTGAATAACAAACTGTTCTTTGTCACTAACCCAAGAGTCTGATTTCTGGTCAGTATCCACAAAACTGGGGCAGAATAACTTGTTAGCTTGAAAGTAAAATAAACAACTCAGATTCTTCACAGTTTTTGACACAAAGCAATGATTCATAAATATTCATATTTGGTGATCAGAAGCAGATGTGTAAGCATTTTATATCCGAATGTAATTTGTCACTTACAAATAGGTGCATTACAGTGTTTTAATTATGGTTTAGAAAACTGGGAATTTTGAGTTGATGTGTAATTGATTATACTTTTTACCCTCTAAAGAAATCAAAATAGCCTCTCCATTTGGGTTTCCCACAGAGTGGGGAGCAGAACAGACAGATCTACTGAAATACACTGCTGAGGGGACCAGCAGGCAAGACAAGAGAGGTCTGCTGGGCCACGTGGTTTAGCTCCCTGGCTGGGGATCAAACTCGTGCTGCAGTGTCTGCCAGTAGCTTGATAGCACTGAGACTTTAACCCCTGTTCTCCTAGGGAGCCCAACTCCATTCTCTTAAGTGTAAGTTTAGCATTGCCAACAACTATAGCAAAAGCAAGAGCCATGCATGTTATTCGTTTGCATTCCTCTCATCCTTCTTACAAGATTTGGTACAAGATTCTGTCCAAACAGTATTACTCTTTCAATGTGGTTGATTGTACTTTCTAAGATTTGCCCCAGTGATAGCTCCCAACACACATTGTACGACAGGACCTTGTCGTTTCCTCATCAAGAGTGCAGTCCAGGGCCTCCCTGGTGGTGCAGGGGGTTAAGTCTCAGCTTATGAAGCTATCCATAGCCACTGCAGCACGAGTTTAACCCCCTGCCAGGGAGCTTCCCACATGGTGCTGCAGACCTCTCCTGCTGCTCGCCTCAGCAGTAGATCTGCCTGTTCTGCTCCCTACTCTGTCCCTGGTGAATCCTCTCATCACCCCCCATACCTCTGGCCTAAACCCCAGCTCTTGTATGCATAAATAAATAAATCTTAAAAAAAAAGGGTGGAGTCTATTTCTCTATCCCCTAAATTTGGGAAGGCCCTGTGACAGCTCTGACCAATAGGATGTGGCAGAAGTAACACTATAGACGTCTCAAGAACAGTCCTCTACTAGCTCAGCACTCTGCTCCTGCTTCTTAGAATGCTTGCTCTTGGGCTGCTTCCTCTCATAACTCAGGCTTATTGTTGTGAGAAGCCACATGTGGATGTGCTGTGTAACAGCTTCTGCTGTGTGCCTGACCAAGAGTTGGCACCAACTGCCAGCCAGGTGAGTCAGCCATCTTGGATGTCTGATCTAGTTTAGTCTTTAAATGATGGCTATCACCTAGTAACTGCAGTTTCATAAGAGACACCAAGCAAAGATTGCTGAACTGAATCTAGTCAGCCCATAACACCATGAAAGAAAGGAAAAACTTGTCGTTTGGAGGTAGCATGTTACACAGCAAAGAGAACCAGAAAAATGAAGGCCCTAAAGAAATAATTTCATTTGACCCTGTTGTTCTAAATCTATCCTCAAGTGCTTAGAATCCTTAAAAACAGAAAGCAAGTTTTATTCAAGATCTAACATGGCAGCTTGTACTTAACAAACATTATTGAATATTTTTATGAATTAATGAATGTATATAAAGTAAAAATCACTATAAAGCAAGTGGTCTTAATTCTAGATTAAAAAAAAATGCTGATTTACTTACTTACAAATGAAATAATTGGAGGGGCCTCCCCGGTGGCGCAGCGGTTAAGCGCTGCGCTGTGGAGCTGTCGGCAGTGGCGACGCGAGTTCGATGCTCCGCCGGGGAGAATCCCACATGGTGCGGCAGACCTCTCCTGCCTCGCCCGCTGCTCCCCTCAGCAGTGTATTTCCGATCTGCCTGTTCTGCTACCCGCTCTGTCTCTGGTGAACACTCTCGCCGCCCCACGCCTCTGGCCTGTACCCCAACTTGTATGTATAAATAAAATAAATAAATAAATCTTAAAAAAATGAAATAATTGGAAATAACCCTTCTTTAATTTAAATTTATCTGGTCTCTTGGTCATGGCCTGATCTCTAGACCAGAATCAAGACAACCTGTTTGATCACAAGTTTATGATGGAGGAAATTCTAAAACTGGTTTTGCTATTGTTGGGCAACAACTTGAACCTGATGTTATTATGGTAGCCCAACATAAAGCCTCATTCATGACACTTTTCAAAACTTTGAGAGTGTTATATCATGATTCTGGGAATATTGTTTTGAGATATCAGAGGATAATATGTCTTTTTCTAACAAAAAATAACAGTGAAACATAGTAATAACAGCAATCTCTACTACCCTCCCTTCCCCATCCCTGGTCAATTAGCCCTCACTATGTGCCATTTTCCTTTCATTCCTGTGCTTCAGCCTTGCTGACCTTTTAAATCCGTGTATCTTCCTGCCACAGGAACTTTGCACATGTTAGCTCAGCCTCTCATCCCCACCTCTCCATGTCTTCATTTTGCCTCAGTTCAAATACAAGCTACTCAATAAATCCACCTGCTTTGTTCCCCACTCTGTCTCTGGTGAATCCTCTCATCCCCTGCACATCTGGTCTATACTCCAGTTCCTCTATGGCAAAAATAAAAAACAAAGCCACAAACATAGGCTACTCAAAAACACCTTTTCTGGGCACCTCCCTGGTGGCTCAAGGGGTTAAGTCTCAGCACCATGAAACTATCAGCAGCCACTGCAGCAAGAGTTTGATCCTAGGCCGGGGAGCTGACCCACATGGTGTAGCAGACCTTTCCTGCCACTGCTCCCCTCAGCAGTGTTATTTCAGTAGATCTGCCTGTTCTGCTCCCCACTCTCTCTCTGGCAAATCCTCTAATCTTCTCATCACCACCCCCCCCCGCACACATACCTCTGGCCTTCACCCCAGCCTTGTGTGCACAAATAAATAAATCTTTAAAAAAATTATTTAAAAAATGCTTTTTCTGGCCTCTGTACTTCCAGTGAGATGCCCCAGTTACATGCTATTAAAGTGCTCTATATTTTTCCATCACAGCATATTTTGCAACAGTAATTACTTTAATTGTTTAATTACTTTATTTCTCCTAAGATGCACTTTTCACATGTTTATGAGACCATCTACATAACTTTCTCTGTGCACAAACATGACTTTGCTTTAAAGTCATCAACATGACTTTAATATTTCAGGAAACTTGACCTGGAAGAAGAAAGTTGCAAATTAATTTATTGTTGATTCTGTAAGAGGGTGGTCCTCAGGAAAGGGGATTGTCCCAGGACCCAACCCCCACCTCAAGCCAGAGAGAGCCAAGACACCTAGGACTATGAATCCCAGAATGCCATCATCACCAAAGGAAGGATGCTAAGGACTGAGGGTGGAGTTAAGAAATGGTTTTGGGGATTTAAATACCAGACCTGTGACCTTGGCGGGGGCGATTGCTTGTGGTTGTGGATCGCCAAGTTTTTTTGAGTGGGACGTAGAATTCCAGCTCAGCGGAACTGATAGGACACATTCACCAATTTATTCTTTATCTTTTTCCCTTACCTTTTTGTAAATAAACTCTTTTATTAATTTTATTGTGTGTGTCTACAGTTGAGTCTTATAAGTCCCTTTTAAGCTCATGGATGAGAACCCACAGACAGGCACCCATTTATATCAGGGCTGCCCTGTAACAGTTTCAGAATCTTCTTGAAAGAGCCATTAATTCTTCAAAATAAAGCATAAAATCGCAATATACACATCTAGACTCTTTGTACCCCTTGCTTCAGTTGCTGTATAACCACCCCTAAAATTTTTTTTAAAAGATTTATTTATTTATTTATGCATACAAACTGGGGTACAGGCCAGAGGCATGGGGCAGCGAGAGGGTTCACTAGAGACAGAGTGGGGAGCAGAACAGTCAGATTGACTGAAGTACACTGCTGAGGGGAGCAGCGGGTGAGGCAGGAGAGGTCCATTGAGTCATGTGCCAACCCTAAACGTTTTCACTGCTAACCGTGAAAGACCCACCTTAAACTAGAAACTTAAAGTTCAATAATAGCCCAATTTTGTCCTTACTCTCCTTTAAGAAACTACAAAGACTCTCAAGATAATGCTCTCCCTTACAATGGAAAGCAACAAACTGAGTTTTGACACATTAACATATTGCTTTGATGATATTCTGGGAGGCATTTTTGATGCTAACATTTAATCAATGTGCATATTTAACGTAGCATTTCTGGTTTTTTCCCTTCCTGAAAAGCTATTATTAAATTCATGATGGAAAGCAATGATGCTTTATAGTTAAGGAAATATAGAAATTCATTGATAGGGGCCTCCTCGGTGGTGCAGCAGGTTAAAGCACTGCACTGTGGAGCTGTTGGCAGCAGCAACAGGAGTTCAATGCCAGGCTGGGGAGATTCCCACAAGGCAGACCTCTCCTGTCTTGCCTGCTGCTCCCCTCAGCAGTGTGTTTCCGTCGATCTGACTGTTCTGCTCCCCACTCTGTCTCCGATGAACCCTCTTGCCTCCCCACGCCTCTGGCCTGTACCCCAGCTTGTATGCATAAAGAAATAAATCTTAAAAAAAAAGGAAATTCATTGATAACTGTCTCATAAGAATTTACATCCTCTTTTTTTCGTAATGGATGAAAAACATGGAAGCCTTCATGAATTTGCATGTCACCCTCATGCAGGGGCCACGCTAATCTACTCCGTATCGTTCCAACTCTAGTTATGTGCTGCTGAAGCGAGCACAGAATTTACATTCTCCATAAGGCACAGGCCTGGTCAGTTTTGTTCACTGGTTTATCTCCTGGTCCAAGCAGAATAGGTGCTTCCTATGTAGCTGTTGAATGAATGGGTACATTAGTCAGTAGAGGACAGATCAAGGAGCAATTCTCACTAATTAGACTTCAGGAATGAGCCTTTTGTGACAAAGTGAATAGGAAAAGATCACCCCACTTTCTCCTCTTTCCACTCTCACCAATTCCAGAGCCCATGGTGCACTCTGTAGGTTTCTGCGTGCAGCTCTGATGCAGTGATTACCTCATGCAGCCTTACAGCTGCTTTTCTTTTTTTTTTTTTGATATATTTATTTATTTTTTATTTATATCCTTTACATGATTATGTATTCCCTATAGGTTTCCCACCACCATACAGCAACTTTTCTGCAGCTGTATGATTTCTCCAGTCTAGGTATGTCCTATCACCATCCGATGAAATAGAAGCTGTCCACAAGCGTTGCCACTGCTTGAGAAGGGAGAGAAAACGAATTCCTTGGTGCACGTAAGCTATCAATGTGTTTGGCTGATTCAAGAGTGAAGGGTAGTTAGCAGAATGTGCCACCACAAATATGCCACCTTGGCATAAGGATTATTTTGAGCCGAAGGCAACTAAGAAGCAGATATAAGTAAAATTCTCTATCCTTCCCTTTTGCCTAAAAGCAGGATATAAATTTGTAAAGTTATATCCACCTCCTCTGCTCCATTTTGAAGGAGAAGAGTTAGTTATAGAGAATCCGCTAGACCCTTATCAGCTCTGAGATGGTACCAGAGGAAGCTATATAACAAATCTTGCTAACTAGCTCTTACTGTATATTAGTTTCTCCATACACACGTTTCCCTTGCTACCCCTAGAAACTCAGTCCTTTTCTGTTGTCTTGTGACTTCTTTACAAATGTGCTTTTGTTAAAATGCTGTGTATACCCAAGTTCTAATCACTGTTCTGAGTTATTCGTCTGCGTGTCTCCATGTGTATGTTCAGTGCACATGTTAATAAACTTCTGTTTATGTTTCCCTTTTTAATCTGTCTTTTACAGAGCACTAGCCAATGAACCTAAGATGAATAAAAAAATAAAAAGATTTGTTTCGCCTCCCCTACAAGAGAACCAATTGACACTTGAGTAACCCTGTTGTTACCAGGCAAAGCATCTAAGAAACTGTCACCAGGTCAGGCCCTCTCATTGGTTCTGGGTCCGTCCATCTGCCACCACAAATGCAAACAAAAGGGCGTTTGGTGCAGCAAAAAAGGAAAAGAAAAACAATTTATTCTAACCAATGGGGTAGAAGGAGGAGAAGCAAGTAGGGGATAGGAAGAAGGAGAGACTAGTTACCCATCCAGGGTGTGAGGTAGAGTTGGAGCAACAGGAGCCGGCAGGGCCCAGCAGGACCCATGGCTGCTGCTGAGGTTGAAGGGGTATCTCCCCTGGGGGTAAAGGTGCACTGCTCACCCAGCCGGGAGACCAGCTGCCTCCGCAGCAGCAGCTCCCATGAAAACAGGGGAACCTACCAGCCTCACTCTATTTTAAAAGTTCCCCCCAAAGTGGTCACCCAGCTCTAGTCCCTTCCCAGCAACCCTTTGTCTCAGGATGACATGGGCACAGAGCCCAGCATCCCATCCTGACTCTAGGGGTGGAGTTTGGTGCCCGACTTTGCTGCTCATCCTAACACAGAGGGGGCAGGGAGGCCGGGGAAGCAGTGTGGTTTGTCCCCATCCCAGAAGGCCTCTGTTGGCCACCCCGCTGTTGTGCAGAGCTGCTCTGACATTGTGAAAGGTGTAGTATTAGTCCCATGAGTGGTACCATAGCAGCAGTACTGGAGAATCCCCCAGGAGAAGAGCCATTAGTGGCATCTGTCAAGCCTGTCATTGCTGCACACATTTTAGAATGCGGCCCAAGCACTGTGACTTGCTTTTCCATAGGGTTTATCTAGGATCTTGACTCACTCGATATGTACTCAGCACTCAACACATCTTGGACTCTTTGTAAAATGCCTTGAGATAACTGAATATTTTTTAAAAGGCACTTTGAAAGTCATTGTCTTAAATATATTCTATTATAGTGAAAGGTGATCAAAACCTGTATATTCAGTATAATGGACTGTTAAATATATTTGTTGATTTTCATAAAGAAATCAAACACTAGATATTTATAGAAGGTCTATTATGGGCTTAGCCCTGGCAACACAAATAAGTATAAATCCTCAAGGAGAATATGCGGAAGGGTACAGAACAGTGCTCACGCCAGCAGAGCAGGGAGGGATCCTTAGTGCAGTAGCAGAAGTTCAGAAGAGAATCATTTCCCAGGGGGGCAGTTGGAGAGACTTCAGTGGAGAAAAGGGGGACTTTTAAGCCCATCTTTAGAATAAGCAAGCCTTGAAGAATGGAAAATGGAAATGTAGCTCAGGGCTGGATACTAGGGAGAAGACAAGGCCAGAGGGAACTGACATTTTTGAAGGCTTTTCCCTGTTAGGCACTTGCACAATTACTGGCTTCATGTAATCACCCCTCAAATGTGTAGGAGAATGATGGCAATGGGGTCCCTGCTCTCAAGGGCATAAGCATTATGCTTAAAATAATTATAAGACAATAGCAGATGTCAGCAAAAAAAATACTGTATTGAATATAATCAAGTATGGTTCAGTTCTTGCAGCTAAATGGATTTCCCTGAGATTACATTTCAATCCAAAAGCCCTCCCAAGTGAGATCACCAATCACAGACAGAGATTGACAGAGGTGAGACAGAGGTGACATCACCAATCTCACCTCAGACAGAGGTGAGAGCTCAGGTAGATGAGAGCTGGGAAGCTCGCATTGTTGGAGGTATGCTCTGAAACAGGCCTGGGTTCACTAGCCAAGCTCTTAATCATTCTGAGTCCAGGGTATTGGGACGGCTTCTGAGACTGTTTATGAAATTTTCGGTTTTTGCGTGTGTATAAACCAAGGGTTTATAGCCTGAACTAAGGTATGGGGTAGGTGGCTGGGTATCAAGGAGAGAGTAGCGGGTCTCATATGATGATGAAGGGATGACTTCAAGTGACAAAACTTTCCCTCTGGATGTTTGTGCTAACTTAATGCAGATAGGTTTCTCTAAAAATAAGATTATTTCCTAAACCTAGGTAATCTGTATTTTTCAAGGTGATGACAATGACTTCTCCCATAGGGACTTAATTGACCTTAGTTTCACATGCCAAGGTGACATATATTGGAAAAAGTCTGTTCTGGACATCTTGGAAAGAGGACATTGGAACATTTTGAGGGAGGTTGATCCTATACCCTCAAAGACTTCATAATCTAGCTGGAAAAAGAAAATACACATACACACATACACACATGCACACAGACTATAACCAATAGTACGTTGTGCTGTTCAGTAGAACTTTCTCAAGTTATAGAAATGTTTTGTAACACGCATTGTCTAATTTGGTAGCCACTAGCCACATGCAATTGTTAAACACCTGAAATGTGCATAGCGCAACTGAGAAAATTAACTGAATTTTTAAAATAATTTTAATTAAGTAGCCACATATGGATCATGGTTTCTGAATTGGACAGAATTGAATAAGGTATTATATGAGTACTAAAAAAAGAGCTGTGGTACACAAGAGATGGGGAAGACCACCCACTTCAAGAGGGTTGATACGGACAGGGAAGGAGGGACTCCAGGAAGGGGTGTGATTAAAGCTGGATCCTTAGGGATTTATAGGCCTCTGAAAGGGGAATGAATAAAAGATATTATCAATTTCTGGGAATTTTCAGAACACTTTAGGGACACCAAAGGGCAAATATTGACTAGAATAAGCTCTCTTTTCCACACCTAAGTTAGCAATAATTATTTAATTTCATAAGCCATCTAGTCAGCAGTTAATTTTCTAATTGTCTCATAAATACAAGTGTGCGTTTTTTTACAGTTTTGAATAGAATAGACACTTCTGATTTTCATTTTATCTGTTGTGTTAAAAAGACATTAGGGTTTCATAAAAGTTATCTGTCTTTGTGTCCTTGGACTCTTTCTTTCCACTGCCTAGAGCAAATAATCTTAAGGGAAATGGGACGAGTGGGAGGTGAGAGAAGTGGATTCTATTTTTGCTATCATTCACTCAACCACAGGGTTGAGTTTCCTTGCCTAAAATGAATCAAGGGTTCATTAATTAATGTTCTCCAAGGTTCTGTCCTGCACCAGCATACTCTGATTCTCATCATATTTTAGTGAAATAGGATGTTGCAGCCCAACTCCATCCAGCTTAAAATCTTGCTCAATGCGAGATATGTAGGGATGCAAATGTTTACATCCTCTCCATCCTCCTGATTTGCAAGGAGAAAGCAGAGAAAGGAGTGACAATAGCACCTCTAAAGTATCCCTCACTCTTAATGTAACTGGGGATCTTTTGTAGGTTGAGAGAGGTGGGGAAAGATAGAGAAGGAAAGGAAAATACCTTAAACTAAAGTAGGAATGAAGTTAAGTGTGTGTTTAGAGTATATATTTGGGGCAAGGTTGTATGTGGGGAAGGGACATTTGGGAGAAGGGGCTGGTGCCGACTGGGAAGTTCAAGTGCTGGAAATATTTTCCAACTTTACCATTCTAATATCTTTTTCACCATGGCTGTCTACTTCTGTAGATCAAAACAGATACTTTAGAGTCACTGAGATGAGGGTGTGTTTCTCACATAATCATTGGACATCTTAAATCTAGAGTTCTTTTTTTTTTTTTAAAGATTTATTTATGTATACAAGCTTGGGTACAGGTCAGAGACATGGGGTGGTGAGAGGGTTCACCAGAGACAGAGTGGGGAGCAGAACAGGCAGATCGACAGAAATACACTTCTGAGGGGAGCAGCGGGCGAGATAGAAGAGGTCTGCCGGGCCATGTGGGAATCTCCCCGGCCAGTGTCTAACGGCCTCGAATTCACGTCACTGCACAGTGCAGCGCTTAACCACTGAGCCACCCCAGAAGGCCCTAGAGTTCTGTCTTGACAGAGATTCTCTCTTTGGCCAAACTCTAGGTCAGGTTGCCCTTTCTCAACTGGGCTCAACCCTGGCCTATGAAAATGACAGACTCTCAGCACAAATGATTTTGTTTGCACCCAGAAACACTCAGGGATTGAAGCAAACATCAGGATAGTTTCTAACAGATCCTTATGATGATCCCAGACTTAGTTAAAATGCCTAAGAAAGCTCAGTGATGCCTAGAGAATTTACTGTCTGTTCCAGCTAAAATCTGGTAACAGGAAGGTAGGCCTCAGAACCTCTTCTTATTACAATTACTTGAGAACGTTTGCAATTATGATTCCTTTCCTGCTTCCTGTCTCTTTGAAATGCAAACATTGGAGGAGATAATTCTCACTCCCAGCCCACTGGGCACCCTGCTCAAATTCGTACCACTGCCTCCTATCATACAGATGCCAAATGTTTGTCTTTTGAGTAAGTGCCAATTAACAAACCCAGTCGGATTGTTAGTGACATGGACCAATCCCCTTAACATCCCTTAGATCTTTCCTTTGGCACACCTTAGTTACTACAGTCTAGCTCTTATTTCAGTGACATTAAACTCAGTTCACACTGGGCCCTTGTCCCTATTGCAATAGTTATTACTGAATAAAATCTATCTTTACTACTTTAGTGACTGTCTTTGTCTGTCTTGGACAGTCTTTTGCTTTTTGTGCTGATTCAGAAGGGGTACAATTTCTCATGGTTCTAGTGATTCCACACCGTGGCAGCTTTAACTCTGACCTCAGACCCCATAGTACTGCTTGTCTTCCTCCTTTTCTACTCCATGTCAAGCCCCTCTTCCCTGTGCTATGACCTGATTGGGACCTTGGTTCCTTGCATGGCTGGTAAGCAGGCATTTTTAGCCTCCCTTACCGCCACACCTTCAGATTCCATCTCTTCTTCTCTGAAATCTCTCCTTTACATTCTTGATGCAACTGCCCTGGGTCAGTACTCATCATTTCTTGACTAAATGAATTGAATTATCTTTTTAACTTCCTCCTTATCTCCAACCTCTACAAAACTTCAAAGTACTCATTCTAAAACACTAAGTTGATCCTCTCACTTTTCTTCACTCTTCACTGTCTAGTGAATAAAGTTGAAATTCCTTAGCAGGCATTTATGCACCCCATGACTTTGCTTTGACTTAAATATCTTCCATCCCAACTCTCATGGAACCTGTGACACCATTCTTTTATTTTTTTAAAGATTTATTTTATTTATGCATACAAGAGCTGGGGTGGAGGCCAGAGGTGTGGGAGGCAGGGGTGAGAGGATTCACCAGAGACAGAGTGAGGAGCAGAACAGGCAGGTTGACTGAAATACACTGCTGAGGGGAGCAGCGGGCGAGACAGGAGAGGTCTGCTGTGCCATGTGGGCCAACTCATGCAGCAGATAGCTTCTTACTGCTGAGATTTAATCCCTTGCACCACCAGGGAGGCTCCTGTGACACCTTTAAATACGTGCATATGGTCACACTTCTAGGGGTATCTCACATTCTTATGTCATTCGGGGATAAACAACTCCCTCTCCCCATTTCTGCCAATGATCAAACTTTACTGTTTTTTCAAGACCTATTTCAAATACCACTTTCTTCATGAAAGCATTCCCAATAGTGTGAGTTGGAATTGTTTCCCTCCTTTGTACTTTTATTTTATATCATTATTTAGATGACAGGTTCATAATTGAGGTATAATTTATGTACACTCATATTCACCACTTTTAGGTGTACAGTTCTATGTGTTTTGACAAGCAAAAACAGTTAAATAACAAACCCATCACTGTGTGCATAACCTAGAGATGGCCACAGACCCCAAATTATTAAGGGGTGTATGCTCTATAAAGGATCCATCCATTCATATGCACAAAGGCAAAGGAAGCACACTATTAGTGTGAAAGATTTTTAATAGAAGAGATATACATAAAGAGAGAAGAAAGGATATTCCTAATAAAACTACAAAATTGGGTGGCAGCCCCTCTGCCTGCCTATGCCTATGTAGGCCTTTCTTTTAGCAAACCCGTCCCTTTCAGCAGCAGCTCTTTCTGCCCATTTGTGTCTATGCAAGTGTCCTTTATTCTTCTCTCCATTTTTATAATAAAACTTTCCTTTTGGATATAAAAGAAAAACAAAACCCTCCAAAATTTACCCATCTCCTCATGGGCAAATACTCAGCAAAAGAGGTTTGGCCCAAAGCAGGACCACTAAGGCCTGGAAGCTTGCAACAAGTCTAAGATATCTCTGGCAAGAAAGATCTTGCCAGATACCCAAGAAAGGGGTTAGGCTGGTCCCAGAGAACTGGAACAGAGGAAAGAGAGTAAAAGCAAAATACATCACTGTAGGACACGTGATGGTCAGGCATTTGCAACGGTGACCTCTGCGGCTATCACCTGCATCCTTGAATGCATGAGGCACTTGGGAGCATGCCTTGGGGTATACTTGTCTGATGGTGGACACCTGGAGTATGGAGTGGGCATGTGTAAGTGGGCACACCTGAGCCGAGAAACTGAGGCTATAAGGGTGGCATCACACAGAAGATGGTGTGCAGCAGAGAACGGCTATGAGAGGATGAGTGATGGCTGCGAGGAAGCCCAAAGAGTCATGATCTTGCTGGGGTCCCCCTGCCTGCTCTGTGTTTGCTGGCATAACAATCACATAATCACAACTAGGTCAAGATAATGACTGCCTTGTCTCTGCCAAGGACCAAGAGCAGCCTCCCCATGTGTCTTACCACGTCTCTTTTCTAAGTCTCTCCTCCAAGTATCTCTGTGTGTCTCCTCCCATGTGTCTCTGAGCAGTCCAGGGTACAAGTGAAAGCCAGAAAAACAGGAGCGACAGGCCAGCCTGCTTCTGTGTTATATAGGTCCACCTGGCTGCTCAGCTCCATTCCTAGTTCACAGTAGCTCTCCACTCCGGAAGTCTGGTCCATGGCATATTGGGACTTATAATCTAAGGCAGCTACATGTAAGTGGGGGCAAGGAAAGTGGTACCTCCCCTTCATGGAGGTATATCTGTAACATCACCACAATGAAGATGTAGTATGTTTCCATTAAACCAAAAAGTTCCGTGTCTCTTTGTAGACAATTCTATCCTTTCATCCCTAGTTATTGGCAATCACTGATCTGGCTTCTGTCCCTATACATTTTAATTTACTTTTGCATTTTCCCCTATAGGACTTTTGTAAACATCTTTCTCCACTGGGTTGTAATCTTTCAGACAAGGAGTTTTAAGTGTTCACCTTCGTATTCCTCATGATTCCAAACACATTTATTATGAGTCTGTCATAAACATTTGATAAAAGAAAAAGGGAAGAGAGGAAAAGGAGGGAAGGAAGGAAGGAAGAAGGGAAAGAATGAGACAAAGAACAAATGGAATCAGCTCTAGGAGAGTTTTGATTCAACAAAAGACAACCAACGAGGACATGCCATTAAAGAATTCTTAGTTATTAAACTGTGTTCCATACTTCTTTCCATACTTTCGTGTCATGGGAATGTAAAGTAATTTTGCAATCAGTTTCGAGAGATAAACTGAACTATAAAAGTAGCTACTCTTATACACCTAAACGTAAAATATATTAAAGTTTGAATCAGCAAAACAGATACTTTAAGTTTGGGAAGGATGTTTTAATGAAATGACTGTAATTGGTAGAAGGGGGTAGGAAACAATCACCCACCACTCCCAATTTAAGCTGCTTCTGATATTATTAGCATTATTATTACCACCACCACACCCTAACTAAGAAAAGAGGCTTTCTGGTCTTGGCAGACAATAGGTACACTTAAAACTCACGGAAGTTTGGAAAGGAGAAATGTAATGACCAAGTGCACTCAAAGTCATAATCTGCTTTATGATGGTTTAATTTAATTCTCACAACTACTCTCTTAGGTTATTAGGAGGTAACTCTTTGTTGGGGAAGGAAATAGGTAATTAAAGGAAGTTTAGGAGTATACCTCCAAAGGAAGGGACAGGTTAAAAGTTGCATTTTTGGTTCAGGATGAGTTCTTTGGAGATAGTTTGAGTTTTTCTTTTGTGAAATCACAACATTCAGATAGGGACAATAGTGTGGGTGTAATAAAGACTTTTTGCATTCTATCATTGATCCATTCTGGGTCACCATGTTCATTACAGAAGCCAATACAATGTGAAGAAACTCCAGTGTGCTGTTTGATGAGTTTGTCAAGGAAGGTACATGCTGGAATTTGGGGGTTATGCTATGTAGTTAGTAAAAGGCCTTCTTTCCATACTTTCGTGTCATGGGAATGTAAAGTAATTTTGCAATCAGTTTCGAGAGATAATTTTCTTGGTTCTTAGAACCAGTTGGAAGATAAACTTTGGACAATGTATTATACTATGCCCTTAGTAATTAAATAACCCAAGATAATATGTTAAAGTTTAGTCGAGATTTAAATTCCTGAGCTGATTAAGGCTGTTAAAACCGTAAGGCTTTAAAGAATGTGTTAATACTACTTCCAGAATTACTCATTATAGAGCGATCTGCACGTTTCTATCACTCACTACTTTCCAATTCTGCAGAATGGTTCAGAATTAAATAACTAAAAATAAGTATAATGGCACTCTAATACTGGGATCCCGGCAAGAAGACCCGGAATTTTTGGCTGAAACTGGGCAATGTGCCGTTCATTTTCTGCGGAGCCACAGAAAATTGTGAGGTCATGATAGAAGTGCTGTTTCAGGGAGGTAAATCTTGTATATACAAATGGCCTGGGGCAGAGAAAAAAATAGAGGCAGAAGTCCACTGGAGGGTACTGCAACATACAGGTTGGGGCGAAAAGAGCAGACTGGAAAGGGAATGTAAAGAAAATGGTAGTGCCTGTGGCCAACACTGAATGATGACCTAGTGGGGTTGGGTGAAATGAGGGAGAACTGAAAGAGAACTTCATGTTTTCCAAAGACCAAAAGTTTTCAGCAGAGACCCCTTGATTCCTTTCCGTCCTTAGAGCAGCAGAAGCCCTCGCATTAGCCAGCCTGCTCAAGTCTCAAGCTGTCAGGCCAGCAAAAGAAGGTCCGGAGGTAGGACACACAACAGACCCCTCCACGCCTCGGCCCTGAGGCCGTCCCTTCTAGGGAACCGCTCCCTCTCACCCCTCCCGGTGCCCAACTCTGAACCCCGCTCCCAACCTTCGTCCGCGACCGGCACCGCCCTCCGCACCTCTCCTCCTCCTCCTTCCCCTCCCCCATGGGGCGCTGACTCGCCCGGCTGCCACGTCTCACTGATGACATCACCAGGGTCGCTCGGTCTTAACCAATCCGCTAGGGGGAGTCCGAGCGAAGTCCTAGCCAGCGAGTCAGTGGGGAGGGGAGCGGGGAGGGGCGGGGGCGGGGGTGAGAGAGCGGGGAATGGGGTGGGCGACAACCCCTCAAATACGCATGCCCCGCAGACGCGGGGCTTGGCGGGAAGCTGAGTCCTGGTGGCCGCGACGCACCGTAGGTCTCCAGCTCCCACGGCCGCACTCGGGACTCTGTTTCCCGGCATGCTAGGCGGTGCGGCCGCCCTCTGGGCTGTGTAAAGGCCCCTCGGTCGAAGACTTTCCTATTTCCTGGTTCGCCGGCGGCCATTTTGGGTGGAAGCGATAGCTGAGTGGCGGCGGCTGCTGATTGTGTTCTAAGGGGACCGAGTGGGGGAAGACGTTTGCTCTCCCGGAACAGCCTATCTCATTCCTCTCCTTCGATTACCCGTGACGCGGAGAGTCAGGGCGGCGGCTGCGGCAGCAAGGGCGGCGGTGGCGGCGGCGGCAGCTGCAGTGACATGTCCAGCATGAATCCCGAATAGTGAGTGCAGGAGAGCACCGGTCGACTGGGTCCTTGGGCCAGCTTGGGAGTGCTTAAAGGCGGGAGGAGGGCTGGAGTGGGGGTGGGGGCTTCGGCCACTGTGAGGTGAAGGTGATGGGGCAGGAGAGGTTGGCGGCCGGGAGTCGGACCCCATTGTCTGACGGCGAAGGGGCGGCCGGGGGGAGGGGTCGGGCCATAGGGGTGAGCCTTCGGGGTCCGGACCGTGTGGGGTTGAAGGGCCTGAGTGCGCTGCCGTGCGGAGAACAGTCTACTTACGGGGTTGGAGCAATTGGGAGTCGGGGTGGGGCGATGGAAAGGGGTAGCTCTCTTGGAGGCAGTGACTTTTGAAGGAGGACTTGTTTTTAAGGGTAGGGTATATGGTGGAAGATCTCTGCTAGAGGGCACCGTCGGAACCTGCGCCCGCACTCTGCGGAGCTGTCAGAATCGTCAGGGTGGAAACCAGCTTTACTTGTAAATCTTGAGCTTGTTGGCTGTCTCTTCTTCCACCCTCCCCGCCAGGTTGCAGATAATATGGATGCTTTTCAGGACTGCGTGGGGTTGAGGGAAATGAGTAGATGGTGAGACGCATTTTAAAAATGTTAGTTCTGTTTTTGAGTTATTCCTTGGAGTTCTTAAGAACTAGCCGGATTCATTGCATCTTAGAAACCTGGGAATGTGACAGTTTGTTTTTAGAGGACACTAAAGTCATTTTGTCTTGTGTAGGTCAAGAGAACAAAACTGAACTAAAGCATAGGAGCATCTTTCTGGTATTACTAAATTGAGGGAAGACTTTGCTGTCAAGTTAAAAGAGAAACGAATGGGCCATATGAAAGAAAGATCTGTAGGTTTTGCATTACCTGCTTGAATGCTTGCTGATAGGGAATGAGGTTCCATGACGTGTCATGAAAAGTTAATGCATTTCTTTTTCTTGCTTACTCAAGAAGTCACCACAGCAGATGTGACACACCTGGCACCTTTCCTGGGAATTGGTGTTCACATTCCTTGAGAAGACTTCATTGGGCTCTTAATGAACGTTAGAGAAAATCCTCTTACAGTTAGTAATTGGAGGAGATTTAAGTGGTAGCCCTCTTCAATGTCAGAATGCTTTGGAGGCAAGGGGCATTTTTTAAAAGCAAATATCAATATTTGTTCTAAAAGTTGAGTTTATTTGTTGCTTTGATCACTTACTGCTAAATGTTTCTCTTAAAAGGTCCACCCATCAGTTTAGCTGACTGTCGTGTGTGTGTCACATGGTTCTTGCAAAATGCATTCTGACCTCAAGTTTTGAAATACTGTGGTTTAACGCTGAAAGGTCTCCTTTTGTCCTAAACAGAAGCCATGGTATTTTACTAAAATTTTATATACTTTAAGAAGTAGAGAATAGTGTTCTCAGAATGTTTTATTTACTATTTTGGCAGTTTTTGTTTATCAAGGGCTCCAAGGACAAGTTGGTTGGGCAGAGTTGAACATGAGGTCCCTAATTTAGTAGTTTTCCTGGTAACAGGAAGGTACGTGGATTTGCCACTTTATGAAGATTTTTAAACCTTCTGTTCAGGGAGGTTTTTGTATTTACTACACATTTAGTACTGAAAGTGGATCTTGAAGATTAGTTGAGCAGGACCATGACAAACTATTTAGCCTCTGAATTTGTTTCTCCATCTGTAAAATAGTGTAAGAGGAGTCATCATTCCTAAGAGGGTATAGTTTTGAAGTTCAAGGCATAGGAGAATTTGGAAGACATAAGAGCATTCTAGGTGGTATACATCACTATCATGTAAGGCAGTCTGGTACTACAAGGATTTAGTAATGTAATCCTTACCCTCAAGGAGTTTATAATGGAAAATAGAAAGTAGAGTGTATATTTATGTCAAGTTCCAGATGTGTGGCATGAATTAGAGCAGACTTCAAATGTCAGTGGAGGGTTGTGGTTGGCATTGTTGGGTTAAGGAAGGCTATAGAAAAAGAATCTTGTAAGGAAATTATTAGCAATACATTTGGAGAAGCAGAAGGGAGTATTTTTCAAAGGGGAAAAAAGAGGAAGGATGGTTAATAAATGTCAAGGATAGCAATTCTTGAGGTAAATACAGTGCCAAACCTTTCTTTTGAGGACTGTTAATTAATGACCTCAACAAAGTCAAACCCAGAAATCATTTTTACATTTTTTTTCTGGCACTGAGTATGCAGGCACCTGGCCTACTATAGTCATATTCTGAATTGTTCCTAGTAAAATAATGTAGTGCTGAGGAAAACTTTTGGAAAAGTGTTAGTGAAAATTGAGGTAAGAGGGAATAGTGGACAATAGGGAAGGTCACAAGAGCTACCAGCAAAGTAGATTTTTAGTATTCTAACTTTAGTAGTTTCTTTTGTCTTTAGTGAAGTTTGTTACCATTGTAAAAGTAATTAGAGAAAAATTGGAGAGTAGAGAAAAGGAAAAAATTCTTAGTTTTATTACCCTAATAGAAATTTATTTCTCTTAACTCTGTGTTCTAATCTTTAAAATCCTGTTTTTCCTAAATTAAAACTTTCAATTGGTGTGTGCCTTTCAAGATTCCATCATGTTTTCTTAACAGCTAACATTTATGGTCACTTACATTGCAGGGACTGTATGTATTATCACATAAACATTATGTGCTAATGTGAAAGAACAATTTACTAGCTAATACTTACATGATCACCCCTGTGTTCCTTGTTTAGTCCTCTATTAATTTACATTATTCTTTTTGGTAACTTTTAAAATATGCCTTTTTAAAATCTGCTTTGTTGGTTTTTATTTTTTTATTTTTTATTTTTTTTAAAGATTTTATTTATTTATACATACAGCTGGGGTACAGGCCAGAGCTGTGGAGTGGCGAGAGGCTTCACCAGAGACAGAGTGGGGAGCAGAGTAGGCAGATCAGAAATACACTGCTGAGGGGAGCAGCGGGCGAGGCAGGAGAGGTCTGCCGCACCATGTGGGATTCTCCCTGGCTGGGTGTCGAACTCGCATCGCCACTGCCGACAGCTCCACAGCCCAGCACTTAACCGCTGTGCCACCAGGGAGGCCCTGCTTTGTTGGTTTTTAAAATTTGATAATGAAAATGGGTTTTTGATAAAAGAAAAAATTTGATTTTAGGTTTTCTGTTGGTTGACTTAAGATTACTTGTTGGTAGCTTTATTACTGAATGTTTTTTACTTCATGATCTTTAAGTTGTAAACTTTTGGTTTTGGCTGCTTTCAGAGAAGTGACTACCCTGGGTTATCATATTGGTAGAAATCAAGGTAATAGCTGACTCATTTAAATTTCAAGTACAGACACCAAAAAACAACTGAAAGTGGAATCTGAACTGTGGAAAAAATAGATGAAAAGGATCTGAGCTTTCTTTTCTAGAGATTTGAAGAAAGATTTTGATTTTCAGAACTAGGTGGTGAGGCTGGCAGAGATTATTTCAGCACAGTGGTTAAATACTTAACATTATTTTCATACCTGAAACATTTTTCATAATCCTTTAACTTTTAGAGGATTTTTTTAGTGATTATAGATTATGATGACAAATCATTTTAGTGAAAATTATTTTGGCTGTTTCAATTATAAGTAATGTGTTAAGAATGAAGCCCTGTGTACCTATCATGAAGATCCTAGTTACAGACAGTAGGAAGAACGGTATTAGTCTATTTGGATAAACTGTAGTTACTTAATGCAGAAAGAATTTATAGTGATTACTTTGTTTTTAGTTGTTTTTTATTTTAATGGCTCTGCAGTGATATTTGAAATCCTGAGTTAAAATTTAATCAGTCTTTAAAACTTTAATCTTCTGTCTGGTAGATTCAAGGACTATTTTAACTTTATTTTTTGGCCAGCACTGTGCTTCGAAAAAACCTTTTTTTTTTTTTTAAAGATTTATTTATTTATGCATACAAGCTGGGGTGCAGACCAGAGGTGTGTGGCGGCGAGAGGGTTCACCAGAGACAGAATGAGGAGCAGAACAGGCAGATAGGAGGAAACACACTGCTGAGGGGAGCAGTGGGTGAGGCAGGAAAGGTCTGCCACGCCATGTGGGAATCTGAGGCTGCCAACAGCTCCACAGCGCAGCGCTTAACTGCTGCGCCACCAGGGAGGCCCCGAAAAAACCTTTTAACTTAAGGATTTGAAAGTAAAAGTAGCTGAATCAGTTCTGTTATCTGTCTTACAGTGTAATTTCTTTAATAACTATAACATTTCTCACTTTCATATAATTTTTAGTTAGAATTTTTTGTTAGAAAAGAAATCAATTAAAACTAAAAGGAGTGGTCTTTTTGTTGGTTGTCTTGATAAGTTGGAGTTGTTGGTGGTAGTGTTTTGAAAAATTTAGAAAAGTTTAAGGAAGAAAAGTAACCATTGTTTTCACTACCTAGAGTATTTCTTAATGTCTGGAGAATCACACATATGATCCTTTGGATATTATGTTTCCAGTTGCTATCTAGAATCTACACAAAATACACATTACGAATTTTACATGGATGGGTGATCTTGTTAGGATTATTTAAAATACCTGAAATTTCACATTTATGATTTCCTCATTTCATCCTAATTAAGTTTAAAATGGGGGGATACTGGCAGTCATAACTACTTCATCAAATAAAATTTAAAGTTTTTTTTTTTAAGTGTTGCAAAGATGGAAGTGGAGCTTCAAAATATTCTCTTGCTAAATCTTTAGTTGGCTTTGGAGAGAATTTTGCCTTCTGAGTAATTTCATTTCTCGGATGTTTCAGGGATTTTTGTTTTTTGTTTCTAGGTTTTGAATAATTTACCTGTGTGCTAACATCTTGTTACCTTCAGTTCCTAGTAGCAATCCTTTTGACTGTGTGTTTTCTCTTTAGCAACTTTTGAATACTGTACATATATATGATGGTTTTACTATTTCTGATTGCATTAGTTTTCATTTTTGATAGTTAAGAATACCTACCTTTTGCTAATGTCATCTACTCTTGTTTCCTTTCCTAACATGAAAATGTTGGAGTTAAAATACTCTTTAAATTTTTGAGATTTTTTTAAAAAGATTTACCAAAAATTGATGTTTGAGTATTTTAAGATGAAGAAAATTGGAAAATGGGTGTGGATGTCCTGCATGAAATACTTTAGCTATGTAGCTTACCAGCTTTTTTTTTTTTTTAAAGATTTATTTATTTATGCATACAAGCAGGGATACTGGCCAGAGGCGTGGGGTGGCGAGAGGGTTCACTGGAGATAGAGTGGGGAGCAGAACAGGCAGATGGAGGGAAATACACTGCTGAGGGGAGCAACGGGCAAGACAGGAGAGGTCTGCCCTGCCATGTGGGAATCTCCCCTGCCGGGCATCGAACTCGCATCACCACTGCCAACAGCTTAACCCGCTGCGCCACCAGGGAGGCGGCCCTAGCTTACCAGCTTTTTACCAAACTCTTTGTTTGATGTTTTGGAGTTTTAAAAAGAAATGTAAGCAAAATGTCCACATCTTTTCTTACAGGGAGAAGGGAGTGGTCAGACTATTCCTCTGTTTGCTAGCAGAAGGTGGGACTGAGGTTGCTGCTTTGATGTCTGGAGTAGAATTTAGGGAAGAAAAATTAGGTCTTGACTTTTCTTTGGAACCTCCCTGTGAATATTTCAGTTATAAAAGGATAATGATGGAATGATCTTTGAGAAAGTCTTGAGACTAGAAGGAGCCAGTAAACAAATATTTGTTAGCTTTTTGGCTGACTTGAGCATGTGAAGAAATAGGGTACAGAAAAAGTAGGAAATAAAGTTTTCCTTGGTACTTTTGTGGCTCCATTGGTCAGAACACATCTGCTTCATGAAATCTGTGGTTGTGGTAGGTTCCAATTAGGTCTTCTGTGTTCATGCTTATAGATTTCTATTCTGACAAGATTTCTAATCTGTGTTATATATCTCTGCCTTTGCTCACTAAGGGTAACCACTCTTTGAAAGCATTTTTTTTTTTTTTTTTTTTTAAATAGCAGCCACTGTCTCATGAGTGCTTACTTTGTGAATACCACTTGACTGAGATCTTTATATGGGGCACTATTATGTATTTGTACCTCAAACTAGTGAGCTTTGCAAATGAGATTGAGTGAATTATATAATTGAAGTTTCATAAGCACATTGATGGGTTTAACTTGTCTGGATCTGTTCCCTTTGTATACTAATTGTACTTAAATGGAATTATTCTTTGTCCTTTCCGCTCTGCTTATAGGTATTTTAAGAAACTTGATTTAGGACAATTATCCTTAACCCATTTCTGACCATATACTACTGTGAGCATTTGATGAACTCAGGGGACCTGTGCCCCTCATGCATATACACACTCATAACATTTTGCATAAAGTTGCACGCTGTCCACACTCCTGAACCTGTTTATGAACCTCAAATTAAGAATACCTGATGCAGGGGATTGAAAACAGAAAAGAGAATGTTTGTTACCGTTCTTTAAAAATGTGGGAACCTGAGAATGACAGCTTAATTTTAAATTTGGTATCCTAATTTGTTTTAAAATGTGAGATTTGTTTTGGACATAGTTCTTTCTTGATAATTTAGTCTGTGCTTTTTAATTTTTTTTTTGAAGTCTTGTTTTGTTTTTTAAGATTTATTTATTTATGCATAGAAGAATTGGGTTGTAGGCCAGAGGGCTGGGAAGGGGTGAGAGCATTCACCAGAGACAGAGTGGGGAGCAGAACAGGCAGGTTGGCTGAAATACACTTCTGAGGGGAACAGCAGGGGCAGGAGAGGTCTGCTGTGCCCTGTGGGTCAGCTGCCAGGCTGGGTATAGCTTTGTAGTGCTGAGGCGTTAACCCCTTGCGCCACCAGGGAGGTCCACAGTCAGTGCTTTTTTTTTTTTTTTTTAAAGTGGTTAACTTTCCTTTCTTATTAAGTTATTAGTTTATTAATTGTTTTTGAGAGTCTTGAAACAAAGGTGCACTGAGTTCATGGAACATTAGCGTTCACATTGAGAACAATAGTTCATCTCTCTTGTGTCTTTACGACCTTAAAATCCATATGGGTGTTGTTAAGATACAGCAACGTGTAATATAGTCTTAAGCAGATTAAGTGAAATTTATAGAAAAGGTTGAATAGTCAGATTTATAAAAGGATATTTGAAGCAACTTTGTGAAATGCACTGTGGATGATTATTTAGTGCTTTATTGCAGGTTGGTGGCTAGCACCTATCCTGATGAAGAGCAATTGTATTCTTCACTTACTAAAGTTAATGAAATCTGAACTCCAAAATAGGTATTTTTATTACGCCCTTTTGAGCTGAGCTAACTTACTTACTAGCACACTTGTTCTGAGTTAATGTAAGCAGTGAATCACATTTGTCTTTGTATTTGGTCTGGTCCTGTGTGCTCATTCATATATGGTTTGATTCATTTTGATAGGTTTTATTTATAAAGACATTTTTATCATCTGAGTATGTAAAATATCTCATTGAGGGATGTGTTGTGATAAAAAGAGCATAGCATCTAAGTTGTAAACCCTGGGTTTAAGTTCAGATTGTCACTTCCTCATACAAGTAATTTATGCTTTTTTGAGCTGGTTTATGTATAGAATCTGATTAGAAACTTCTCAGTTCTGAGTGAATTGTACAATGCTAAGCAGATGTTATTTGATATGTATGTTCTAGTTAAAGATACTAGGATAACGCTATATGGCCTCAATTTTTATGCTTTCATCATACATTTATTTCTGTGTCCTTTAAAGTTTTTTCAATATAGGTGTTTTTCACTGTTCCAGTTAATGTATCTAGGCACTTGTGCATGCGCCACACACACACACACACACACACACACACACACAATTTATTTCACCTGGAAGAAAGGAAACAGCCAATAGTTGAAGACTTTGTTTTTGTTTTTTAATTATAAAACATGAACTTTGCTCCCAGGTGGTTACCAATTAGTTAAGATAGCTTAGGCTCAGACAAGCATAATCAATAGAACAGTATCAGCACATTAAATCTTGTGATACTTTTGAAGAACAGCATGGCATAATAGTGCAAAAGATTTGGAGAAGGAACCTGTGATTTCTGTTATTAATAGAATGTTTACTTGTGTTTGATTTAGCTGTAGAGTAATAGAATACCCAGGAGGTTCTCCAGAGCCCTTGATACTAGTCTTGTGGTGGTGTCAACAGTTAACAGTTTGACTTCCTACCACCAACCAGAAATTTTATTTATGTACACTGTTTCTCTTAATTCTTTGAAGAAATGATGTCCTGGTTTTACAGAAGAAACAGGCAGAGAAGAGTTAAATGACTTGCCTAAAGGCATTTGGAGTATAACTCAAGAGCCTGTGGTATCCTCCAACTATACTGTTACCAGTTTACTGTGGTTAATTTCTGGGAATTTTAAATTTTAAATTTTAAATCAGTTAATTAGGGCACTAACATTTTTTTTTGTGGCCAATTACCTTTAAAATTCATAATCAGAGAGGTCTTTTTTTAAAATGTTGAGAAGGATTTTTAGGGAGATGTTGAATAGGCCTTTGACTTTCTCCTCCTCTTTGTTAGTTTGATACTTGAAGTTTTCTTAGTCTTTTTTTTTTTTTAAAGATTTATTTTTTATTTATACATACAAGTTGGGGTACAGGCAGAGGCGTGGGACTGTGAGAGGGTTCACCAGAGACAGAGTGGGGAGCAGAACAGGCAGATTGAAGTACATTGCTGAGGGGAGCAGCAGGCAAGGCAGGAGAGGTCTGCTGCACCATGTGGGAAGCTCCCTGGCCTGGGATCGAACTTGTGCTGCAGTGGCTGCGGATAGCTTCATAGGCCGAGACTTAGCCCGTTGTGCCACCAGGGAGGCCCTTCATGACTATTCTTGAATATTTATACTTAGAAATCCTGACCTTAGAAGTCATGAATATCTTTTTTTGTGAGTAAGGCAAGTGAAGCAAAGAAATGCTGGAGCCAAGGCACACTTGCTGCAGACTTTGTTACTATTTTATGTGTTCCTGACTTTGGGGGTTGTGACAGGTAGAACCATGGTTTTTATAACTGCTAGCTGGTTACTTTTAAACTTTTACTTTAGATAATACTGGTAAGCTCCTGTGGTACTTTGACACCTATGATCTGAACAGAAGATTTGGATAAATAGCTTCAAAGTTTTAGTGCATAACTTAAAATTTTTCATCAAGCTACCTCTTGGTTTGTGGGGAGGAAGGAAAAATAGTAATTGCTACTTAGTGTGCTCCTGTAATGTGCTAGACACTGCAAGTTGTTTTAGAGGCATTATTTCTCATCCTGACAAGGAGCCTAATTAGGTGGTAAAGGTTAATAATTGAATACCTTGCCCAAAGATCTTATAGCTAGTGTGCTATGGTGCTTGAATTTAAATATAGGTCTTTCTCTATCTAAAACCCATGTAGACTTTGTAAGGTAAAGAAATAAGGGACATTTATATCCCTTCCGTGGTGTGTGTGCCACCAAATATTTGTTATATAGATTGCAAGACTATTCTTTTGTCCTCTTGTATGACTTACCACTTCCTGCAGAGCACTACCAAAGTTCTGTCATTTTCAGAATTCCATCTTTGAATTTTTGGAACACTGTTCTAAACAATTAAAATGGAACATGGAAAAAATTAACCCATTTTCTCTAAATAGCAAAGGAAAACCTGCAGTTTTAGAAAATGATTATGGAAAGTTTTTTTTAAAAATTGCTTGGTTATATCCTTAAATTTGGAGGAAAGGCTATTGGCCTCTCAGATTCTTGGTAATTATTGCTTTGACTGTTTATTTTGACCAGCAAGCTGTTTCTGTCCATAGCTGAGGTTTATTTATTTTTTAAATGAAACGTGCTCTATTAAAGTCAACAACATAAAAGAAGCATATTAAATAAATAAATAATTTTCACCTTTTTTTTCCAGTCTGATGGTCAATTTTGAATTGTGTTTTGTGGAATTAAAGTGAATGAAGAAAGGTTGATGCCAGACACAATTATTACAGCCCACATTTTAGTAATCATTCAGCACTACCAAAGAACAGTGTGTAGTTTAATAGTGAGATAGTTTATTTTGGCTACTATATCATAATGTCATAATCATGATTTTATTTTAAACTTGATATGTAAGCTTAGTTTTAACCTGGTTTTAGTATGATATTTATATAAAAAGGTAAAGTAACTTGATTTCTGTCATTCAAGTGAATTTGTTTTCTAGACGAAAGAGAACAAATTTAATTTCCATTGAACTTTGTAAAGTAATATAGTTGGCTTTTTCAAGGTTCACTTATAGTTAACATTATGAGGGTTGTATTTTGGGGGTGCTGTTTGGATGAAAACAATAATTCAGTCTTGTGCTGGTTTACTTTTGACTTTTTTCCCTTGGTATATGTTTCTGAAGGGTGGAGTCTTGAAAGTTGTGAGCATATTAATGTAAGTCAACTTTATCTTGAAAGTATTCACTGACGTCTGATAATCCAAATTTTATTTCATAAAGAAGGAAAAGTCTGTGTTCTCATTTAATCCAAAAGGTTGACTTCATATACTTGTAGCTGTAATAGGAATGTGCCAGAGTTGTCTATGTGCTGTCTTGTCCACCTACTCTACCTACCTAGAAATCATTTTTGTTGTGACAGACATACTGAAAGACTGTGTAAGTGTTGTAAGTCATTGAATAAACTCTGATTAAACATTTTCCCTCCCCTCAATTTTTTTTTTTCTGATTGTGAAGGTAATACATATTTACCGTAGGCTGGTTTTTTTTTTTTTTAAAGATTTATTTATTTATGCATACAAGCTTGGGTACAGGCTTGGGGCAGCGAGAGGGTTCACCAGAGACAGAGTGGGGAACAGAACAGGCAGATTGACAGAAATGCACTGCTGAGTGGAGCAGCGGGCAGGGCAGGAGAGGTCTGCTGTGCCACGTGGGAATCTCCCCGCTGGGCATTGAACTTGGGTGTCGAACTTGCATCGTGGCTGCTGTTTACAGCTCCACAGTGCAGCGCTTAACCACTGCGCCACCAGGGAGGCCCTACCCTAGACTGTTTTTAAAAGTATAAAGAATATATCAGTCAGTTGTAATCCTACAATCTAGAAGTGCCTGTTTTTCTCCAAATCTTATGTGTGTGCAACTTGTTTAAAAATAAAAATGGGTCATATAAACAAGATGTTTTATGACCTTTTCACACAGCAGTATTTCACTTAACAGTCTCCTTGAGATTTTAGAATTCCCAGTAGACTTTAGATTCAACTCCTTTATGTATGCAGTTTGATAACTTTATGAAAGTGAAAATATCTAATAAAATACCTAAATAGAATTTTGAACCAAAATCTGTTTTAGTAACTTTTTAAAAGGACATTTTTTAAATATATAT
The DNA here is from genome assembly GCA_004024925.1 of Scalopus aquaticus. Lineage (NCBI taxonomy): Eukaryota > Metazoa > Chordata > Mammalia > Eulipotyphla > Talpidae > Scalopus > Scalopus aquaticus. The sequence goes on from PVIJ01015873.1 coordinate 34,660, forward strand.
TTTTATTGTTATTTATGTCTTTTATATTTTGTATTCCCCTTGGGTAGCCCACCACCAATTCACCCGTGATCCATCTCCATGGTCCCTTGTGTTCTTTTCTATTCCATTTTGTGCGCTTTTCCTTCCCTCCCTCCACCTTCC